>JACXGK010000478.1:0-97987 GCA_016801125.1 Novumbra hubbsi
GGACTGAACGAATGAGAAAGTGAGACAGAAAATGAGAGATTTGAAACAGGAGTAAAAGAAAATCAAAGTCAGGCTATCAAGGGGAGAATGCTAAAACATAACTCTTCCCGCACTATACAGCAGGGAGGGAAAGTGCTGAGTCTATTAGATTCTCAACGCAAGGTCAATCAATGCAAGGACTCGGGGTCCAGGAGCGCCTAATGGATTGTGAAGACATATTGCAGGGTTATGAATTTTTAACCACAGGCAAGGTTCTACAGCCCAGGCTGCCATAAATCAGCCCTGACTTATTGGGGGAGGATCAATTATGCAAACTTTAAAACATTTAATGACAGATAATGAAGAGGTCTCAAGGGGCTGAGGGGCTGGTTGTCTGGGGTGGGGCCACTCATCGGTCCAAGGATGCACTCAGGCAGACAGCCCAGCAACGGCCCGCTAGTGGAAGGTAGGAGAGAGAGAGAGGGAGAGAGAGAGAGAGGGAGAGAGAGAGAGAGGGAGAGAGAGAGAGAGGGAGAGAGAGAGAGGGGGGGGACCCAACATTGAAGGCCAGGTCTTAGAGAACTCAATTTCAGTCAAGCGATGGAATTAAAGTAAAGAGAAAATTGGAGCTTATTGGCTGTGTGAGCAGGACTAAAGGGCAACATTACCTTGACAGACCCACTGGTACTCTGTAGCTAAACACGTCTGAAGGTATCTGCCACGCCGTCGTGTCTAACCAGCCGGCAAACACTAGATGCAGAACCTGAGAGAGATACATTTAAATAATTGAATCCGAATGTCATAACTTCTGTCTTGTCAGTCTTTTTGAAAAGCAATCGTTTTTTTATCCATCACATTCTCATCCTGAATCGCATCTTTATAAAACGTGGATTCTGTTGTGGTACAACAATTAGTTAGTATTTTAAATGCCTCAACAGGGGTTTGTTTATGCATTTTTAAGTGGACATGTGAGTAGAAAAATGCATATTATTTGCGCTGTTTTCCAAAGCTCATTATAGGAGGCCCTGAGGCCGTCCCCACCGACACCCTTCTCATGCCACTGAACTCTAAGCAGGTTCTGTGTTCCAAATGGCACCCTGAAGTAGCGGACTCTATCAAGAATAGGGTTGCATTTGGGTGGTAAACAATGTTTAAGCATCGGAGGAGACCTCATGATTCCCTCCCTCTCAACCTGTCCTACTGACTCCCATTCTGCACCACTCCTTTGACCCTGTCACCCAGCGCTTTTAAGCAGCTTGTGTCTTTCTGACAATTCATGTTTAATGTATCACCATCTCTTTAGCTTGTGTGTCTAACCCTAAAACACGGAATATTCATAACTTGGAGAACAAAACCATACAAAGGACGTATGACCATCGGGTGTATTTTCTATAAATACATGTGAAGCAGTATATATGTCTCGATTCGTGCAGAAATCTATATGCACAACCAGGCACTTACAAGCTACACTGAAACAACATGTTTATACTAGTTCACTGTTACTAAATCGAAGTGGGACTTTAAACAGGTGTAATGGATGACGAGAGTTTGTCTAAATAACATGCTCTGTCTATTGCGGATCATAAGACATACTGACCTTTTCCATGTGATCTGATTCACAGTGTTATTTGCTGTTAAATCTCTATCTAAGTAAATCCATGTTATTTGCCCTGCAGAATGACCCAAATCAAAGAGCATCCTAACAGTGCATGTTTTCGTGTCTCAGAAGAAGCGACATTTATGAGAGAACAACATTTTTACTGTACATTGTACAAATCATTGAGAACAAAATGACGTAACGACGCTCAATGAAATCCCAAATCACCAACCGATTAGAGGCCCGGAATAAAACCCAAACGAAAACTCAACGGAAACTATTGATATCACATACTGTTCCAACTTGCATGAATTTCACTGTGACTCAGTAGTGGATTTGGTCCCCAACTGCCTGCCTGCACTCCTGACCATGTCTGGGTACGTTCCTGATGAGACATATAGTGTCCTGGGGGATCTCCTCCCAGACCTGGATCAGGGCATCAGGGAGCTTCTGGACAGTCTGTGGCGCTACTTGGAGGTGTTGGATGCACCGATACATAACATCCCAGAGGTTCTCAATTTGAATCAGGTCTGGGGAAGGTGAGGACCAGTCAATGGCATCAATGCTGTCGTCATCCAGGAACTGTCTACACACTCTGGACACCTGTTGTCACATTTATTTGCACCCAAACAGGTGACATTGATTCACAATCGCTTATGCTTCCAAACTGGACAGATAGATATCCCTGAAGTTTAATTTACTTGGTGTTATTCTGTGATGATTACGTGTTCCTTAAATGTTTTGAGCAGTGTATGTTTCATGACTTTCTACCAGGTGTTTCTAGCCATTCTCAGGCCTCTCATTAGAACATAGGGGGCTGAGGAGGGTGTTTATCTCAGATCTCACATTTCCTGTCCTGGATTACTAATTGCCTGCCTTCCACCATTCTATCTGATATCTGTAACTGTTTCTGAATTTTTCCCAAATAACTTAAAATCTTATATACAATATATATAGAGAAGGCCTTTCTTTTCTGTGTACGTTGTGTTTCTCCAACCGTAGATCAAAGGGATGTGAGAATAAAGTGGCATTTGTCTCCTGAGGTCTCTGATTTCTTAGTTATACCCCTTCAAATGGTCCTCTTTTAATTTCAAGTTAATTTCCACATGTCAAATGTTATATATTGTTGCTGTCAGAATGAATACCACGTATCTTCAAACAGGGGATTTTACAGGAAGAGGAAAACACTTACAGATTTCAGCATGAATGAAAAAATGTAATAAAAAAGGAGATACATCGGACAGCGACGATATAGTGCATTTGAAATTATAATCAAATCTATTAAAGCATAAAGAACGGAAATATTACTTTTACAGACACTTTGCAATGATACTCAAAGCTTCGGTTTCCATTGACCTTCCTTTATAAAACCTGATTGGCATCCACCTGTTGGATATTCATTTGATTGGACATAATTTGAAAAGGCACACGCTTGTCTGTATCAGGTCCATAGAATTTGTTTAAAACCCTGCGGCACATTTGGAACCATCAGCAATATTCCTGGATTAATCAGGGGGCTTGGTCAAGGAAGAGACCAAAGCCTGATAGACACCTGATGGTCACTCTCACAGAGCTCCAGATGTCCAGTGTAGTCATTTGATAACCATATAGAAAGACAGCCATCTCTGCAGCACTCCATCAATACACCTCTATGTTAAGTGGCCACTCATAAAGAGAAGACTGTGAAGAGAAGTGTTGTAAGAGAAGAGTGATAAGAGAAAATTGGTAAGAGAATCGTTGCAAGAGATCGTTGCAAGAGAATAGTGGTAAAAGAATAGTGGTAAGAGAAAAGTGGTAAGAGAAAAGTGGTAAGAGAAAAGTGGTAAGAGAAAAGTGGTAAGAGAAAAGTGGTAAGAGAAAAGTGGTAAGAGAAAAGTGGTAAGAGAAAAGTGGTAAGAGAAAAGTGGTAAGAGAATAGTGGTAAGAGAATAGTGGTAAGAAAAGAGTGAGAAGAGAGGAGTTGGAAGAGAAGAGTGGGAAGCAAGTGTGGGAATATATGAGAAGGATCAGCCGAGTGGGAAGAGACGACAGGGAATAGATGAGAGAGAAGAGTGGGAAGAGAAGAGTGGGAAGAGAAGAGTGTGAAGAGTTGATTGGGAAGAGAAGAGTGGGAAGAGAAGAGCTGTTTGCTTTGTCATTATCAGGTATTGTGTGCAGATGGATGATGAAAAAAACAGGTTAATACATTTTAGTCTTTAACATAAAAAAATGTTGAAAAGGTGTAATAGTTTTGAATACTTTCTAAATGCATGTATAAGAATATACAGAACAGCCCCACATTTGTAAACTCTGCAAACATTTTGCACAAAAAGTGATAAAAAATGCTTTACATTATATACATTGTTAGTATTATTATTAAACCAGGTAATGGAGCAACTTAAAAACACAGTTACGGCTCTTTACAAAATTCCAGGTCAGAGGCAAATACTGTAACTGCACAACACGCCAACAAACAACATGCTCGTGTTGCCTTTGAGAGGGTAAGGAGAAACCGAGTGACTGACCAACCATCCTTCCATCTGAGGCTCTGTGTGTAGGCAGGTAAGGCATTCGCGTCTTCGCGCTTGGCCGGGTTCGGGCTCAGACAGAAGAGATGACCCAGAGTAAGGCCAAAATGTTTACTGGCAGATGTGTTTTAAAGGAGTCCTCCTTAACTGGTCATGGCAGCGTGAAACGCCCTGCTGTTCCCCGCATCTGCAATACACCGCTTCTCCACCGCTTCTCCACCAATCCCAACCCCCCCAAAAATCACCCTGACCTTTTAGAGGGAAAGGGATGATGGATGAATGGGCCATCCTACTCTTTTTTACTCCCTCTATCTTTTCTCTGGTTTTTCCCTACTTTTTTCCATAGCATTGTAGATTGAAGCTCTGTCTATGTTAGCCTTGGAGGCAAACAGTGCCCGCTCTCTCTGCTCCCATTTTCTGAACACGTTCAAGTCTGATGCTGGGATTCAGTGCTACTACGTCCACAGCCCGTTGGCACTTGGCTCCTGTGCAACGGTTCGCTTCAGGAACTACGATTTGTGATTTGCAGATGACATGAGCATTGCCTTGCCTGGCTGCCTGGTGGCTGTGGAGGTGATTCTGCGAATCTGAGTTGGTAATGTGTGATCCGATGTGACTGGTGCCCACCATCGCCACGACCACTAAGCTGCTGTTTCCTAGGTGAAAACCGAGCCACTGTTTAACAATTACTGTGATGGGCAGATGTTGTGGTGTGGCATTTAGACAACAGTGTGGGCTTCTGTCTAACGGTTATTTGTGGGTTGGTGAATCCAAATAATGTCTCTGTTACTGAAGCAATATGGAATGTATAAAGATTTTCAAAACGGTTCAAATAAAAATCCAGTTGAAAGGAAGAGTGGACAGAGTAAAAAATTAACCCAAATTGTGATTTATACAATCATTACCAAACAATATACAACCATTACTTCAAATATCATTGTCAATTTAATATTAACAAAACCATAACTGGTTTTCATAGCAGATTAGGAAAAAGGATTCTATATTATCTGGCAATAATTTATAAATGTCTGGACTATTTTATGTTTGTAGTCTCTTATACAAGGAGTTATAGTTGTGTCTAACCCAGGGGTCATAGAAAATGATTACTTGCTGTCACTAAACTCATACATTTTGGCCATCAAAATGCCAAAAGTTGCTATGAAAATTAAGGTGTCTATATAGGCGGATAACTTCAGCCTTCTGTCATCCACAAGCTGAATCCCTTTACAGTTTTATCAAATATCGAATAGACTTTTTTTCACCTTACTAACTGTAACCCAATGATGAGTTTGATGCATTTTATATTGTATCACATGGCCACAACCTCTTTCTTGACCTGTACCTTAATGTAAAGGGGCATGCTAATCAATTGTTTGTTTGTTAGTGTTGAAATGTATGCGAATACATTTATTCCTATAAGCTACACAACATTTTATGTATGTGGGGCACAACAGTAAAATCCTTAAGTGTGAGGTCCGTGATTCCCCTAATAAAAAATCACATGTTGAATTGTCACAGGACCGTTTTCCACTTTGTTTCAGCCCATCTTGAATGAGCCTGGGTCCAGAGAATGCAGCGGTGGTTCTGGATCTTGTTTGTATGTGGTCTCTTCATTGAATGATTTTCTGAAGTGTTCCTGAGCCCATGCGGTGGTTTCCCTTACAGAATCATGTCGGTTTTTAAAGCAGTGCCGTCTGAGGGTCCAAAGATCACAATCATCCAATATTGGTTATATCTGTTGAACATTTCTTTGCAATCGTTTTAAAAAATATATTAAATACACTTTTTATTAGTGTCAATGGAAAGCATTTACTACAAGCAATCAGAAATGACCCCTTGACATGATCTAATCTGTCAGTAGAAATATGACCTTATTGGCTGTGGACCTGCAAATCTGTGTTACAACTTCTTATCTGTGTGGTATTAAATCTCCACTTCGGCCAATATCTCTCTGGAGGTTACAATTTGCCCAGGGCATTGTTTAGTGAAAAGAAATCTCTACAAGAGATTGCCAACAGGACCCAAGATGGAACTGACAGCACACTTTAGGAAGAAATCTCCACCCCTTCATGCCCTATAACACAACATTACTACGTCACAGACACAGCAGAGACCAGCTAGCCACTCTGAGTCACGGGCTGATGTTGTTTCTCCCTGGTGACACTGCCCACTAATAATTGACTGTCCACGGTGAGATGTGCTATCCAGAGGTAACAATTGATGCACTCAATTATTGATAAGGGACATTTTATAAGCCTCTAGAGTTGGGCCAGCTGACCCTAAACAAGGATGCTGAATACCATCCCTCATTTTCCTGGTGGTCCTTCTTATCTTTTAAATCCCATTAAAAGGAAACCAACCAAACAAGAAATTGTAGAGACACGTTCCGAGAACCATAGTAGTGAACTTTGAGGTCCATGAAGGCAAAATATCTCTTTCACGATGACCTTTTAGTAGAAGTCGTTCTTCACCACGGTGTGCTCTCTACAAATCTACCTCTGCATTGTAACGTAGAGCACTTAACAATCAACGTCTAATAACATCTGCTGAAAGTTTTGGAATGGAAATGATATGAAACACCTCAGCTCATCCATCCATCCCTAGGAAAAGGGACCTAGCGTGTGTTTTCGCCAGATGGTTTTGAGGTGCAAATGTGCACTGTTGGACGCCGTTTATGGCCAAACCAGTGACACGTGTGCCCTGGGGCTGGGTCAACAACACTGGAGAGCTTCATCCTAATGCTCTGTCTACAGGGAGCCCGTCGGACACCTGCCTGCTACCGGTCCCTCCAGCTCAGCAGCTCCACCCTTGCTGATCCTGTGCATTTGCACCTTCCCTCCACTACCTCCGACTAGGGCCAACGAGGATAGACCTCTGGTCGAGATTTGGCGATATGAGGGCAATGATGTGTATCTTGATATGCTCTCTTACTGTAGGAGGGGTGTAGAGGTAGCAGACCCCCAATTTCTTGCTTATGAGAGGTCAACCTTCTCTAGTTTTTGTCTATTGTCCTCATGGAACACAAAGGTCTTACTCTGGCTGTCAGAGGCGGTGAGAGATATTGACTTAAATAGCTTGACCTGGCTTTTCCCATGGGTCTCCGACCCTGCCCCTCAGCCACGCTCTCCCTCTTTTAGTTCTAAGTTCGTTTAGAGTGGAGCTGCAAGCCTGGAAGTCGGCCCGTTTTGACAATAGGGTCACCCCCCCCCCCCTTCCCTCCAAATAAATTAAAGCGCAGGAATTGAAGGCGATGAGAGCTGGAGAATAGAGGAGAACCATGTCCTGACAGTTACTGTTTAATTAGCCAACTGGGCTTCAGAGGCCTTGAGACACCGCAGGTTGGATCTGGCCTCAGTAATCCCTCTCCCTGCCAGGAACAAGTCCCACACCTCCACCGCCCAAACGTGCACACCACCTACTGACCCGGTGAGGGAGCTGAGGAGGTGGGTGGAGGGGGACCGGACGGAGCCCGGTGGAGGGGGACACAGGACGGGGGGACGGGGGGGGGGGGGTTTGGGGGAGCAAGGCCTACAGCTCCACAGAGGGGAGGTGTTGAGAGGGGTGTGTTGTGGGATAGCATAGTACCTGTGAGCGGTGAAGATACAATAGCTACTGTTTCTCAATTTTGGCCCCATAGGCTATGGAGAACAGAGAAGCCATATTTGATTCTCCTTAACGTATAAGATGCATGCTTTCATTGATTTTCTTCTGTCTTTCTCCTCATGGACATGTTTCAGAGAGGCATAGAAGAGGTGATACGCGGTGATGTATTGTCTGCGGCATGGATATAGACTGCGATCCTAGTGGCATCCACCTGTATGCCCAGAAGAGCTGCTTCCACAAAACCTGGGTACATTGCGACCTCCTCCCTCTCCTCCCCTTAAAGTTAAAGATTCCCTGAAGTCCAACGATGTCATCATACTGTATTAAAAATGGTTTTGTGCTAGAAACGGTTTCTGCATTTTGCTTAAGCTCCGTGTGTTTCTGTGGTTGAAAAAAATTAAAAACAACAAAAAACATCTAGGTTTGTTTCTAAGTGTAATAATTGATAGTTGGCAGTTATCTATCCGAAATTGTGACCAAAAGCATAATTTACCTATACTGGGTTTTGCTTTACTAATAGGAGTCTTTGATAGACGTCTATTAGTCTTACTTATTAAAACGCGTGTGTTCCTGATGTTAGGGCTGTCATTTCTGGCCATAAATCATGATTATTTTTACATTATAGGTTACCTATTTTTCTAATCAAATCATTTTCTTGAATACAGCAAATTATAAATCTTAATTACAAACATAAAAATATGATGCTATGGATGTGACAATCTGGCCGGGGCAGCAGTTCTGCACTGGTGTTGTATGTGAACACTCTGTTTTCTAAGGGCACCTCGGACCCAATCATTTATCACGCGCACCTGTTTCCCCTTTGGTTAATGTGTGTGTGTATAAATGTCCCTTTGTTTGGTCTATTGGTGTCGGTTGTTGTGGATATGCACTTTCTAAGTACCTGTAAAGTAAGTACCTGTCGTGTTCGGTGTTTTGTTAAGTTTTATATAGCTGTATTGTCCAACGCCTTTTATTTACCTGTTTTGTAGTACGTGTTCTTTTGTTTGTTTTGTTTCAGTAAACTTCAGTTTTCTGCCAAATGTCTGCACTTGTTTCCTCCACACCCCACCGTTGTGACAATGGAAGCTCCCAGTTTATCAAGATTAAAGAATCGGCTCTAACAGAGACACACTGATAGCATGAAAAGGTACCAGCAGGCCAATCAGGTAGTCCTGCTCCTCCAGGATGGCAAGAAGGTTTGTTGTTTCACTCAGTACAGTCTCATGAGCATGGAGGAGATACCAGGAGGCGGCCCGTTGCACAAGGAAAGCTGGACAGTGAATCAGTGATGGTCTGGGGAGGCATTGATGAAATTGACTGGCCCTCAAATGAATCAAATCGAGATCTTCTGGAACACTATGATCCAGGTCTGGGAGGAGATCCCCCGGATAGTATTCCCCATCTTAACAGGAGCATGCCCAGATGTTGTCGGGAGTGGATACAGGCACGTGGGGGCCAAACACACTAATTAGTCACATTATAAGTTGCCATGATGAAATTCACACCCTCAATGAATCCAGCCCTCAAGGTTATTTTGGTTTCCATTGAACGTTGTTACGTCGTTTTGTTCTCAACGATTTACACAATGTCTGATTTAAGTGTTCCCTTTATTTATTGGGGAAGTGTTAATCTGCAATCGACAGAATTGTTCAGGAGTTCGAATACATTTTAAAGACAATCTCATCTCAATTTCTGCTTTTATAAAATCGAGAATTTACAGGCTTTCTTTGACAGGTTTTCTTTGAGTTGAACAAAATAGCGCTGCTTAGGCTAGACCTGTTTAATTCAAGTTATTGGGTTCCATTTGGCAGTTTGTTAGCTGTTTTCGGGCTGCATGAGTTAAGCAGCTTAGTCTGTTTTGGCACAGTCTATAAAAGTACATACAAAGTGAGGCTGTTGGCATGAGTTTCTCTGGACATGCCTCAATGCAGCACTTTATCCCCTCTTTATAGCTGCCCTGATTCCCTTTCTTTTCAGGAAGGTTAGGAGAAGTGGGGCCCTATTATCTACATCGCCCTAACTACAATTCTCCCGGCACTCATTGTTTTGTCCTGGCATGCTGTTCCCCTATTGCGTAATTTTCTCCCATTTTCCCATTGCCCTCTCCAAGGTCCTGAACCTCCCTGGCCAGTGAGTCCTCGCTTGGCGGTTGGAAGACGCTGTTTGGAACGGCACGCCACACTACCCACAATACAATTTTGTAAATGTTCATTTGTAATAAGGTGTAAATATTGAATGTGTCCAAACCCTTTAGCCTTGCCGACCCGCAATCTTCAGATCTCTGCGCAGATGTTCTGTCTGGGACACTCAAAGGCATTCTCACGACATACTGGCTGTGGGCTTTGGGTTGTTGTCGTGCTGAAAGATTAATCTTCTCGCCAGTCTGAGGTCCTGTGCACTTTGTACCAGGTTTTATTCAATTGCACCTCTGGATTTGGCTCTGTTTTTTCTTCGTCATTCCAGACCAGTCTCCCAGTCCAGATCCTTAAATAGGATCCACATGTCATGATGCACCCCACACGTTACCATAGGTACAGTTTTACAGTTGTATGATGAGTGGTACCTCATTTGTTTTCTAATAGTATTCCTGCGTAATAGTTCGATTTTAGTCTCATCATAATTAAGTAAACAACTACCACAATATTTCTTTGTTTATATTGATATCAATAATTGTTTCAAGTCCTGCCATAATTCTCAATCACTTAAAGTTTTGCTTGTCTTACATTACATTTTCATGTAGTGCTATCTGTGTTTTGGCTCATTGTCTTGCTTCTGAGTGTTTGGATTTGGTCAGGCATAACCAAAGTCAACTCAAGCACCTGCCAATACTTGAATAAATATAAAGTCTCCAGCGAGAATGTTTTACGGAAAGTACGTTTTTGGACAACAAGTCTGTTGGGTCGGAATTTACTTCATTTTAATATTGCTGTGGTTAAGAAAATGTTGAAACATTTATATGGTTCAAACGTATGCTTCTACAGAAACCAACACATGAAACTGCTCATAAGATGTTTATAGAATGTGGTTCTCTGGAGTGGAAAATTCTCGAACACAAACACATACGCACACAACTGACTCTGCGGATGGTAACTTTCAGACAAGGCATAAACTTTTTGTACAAGACAAACAAACATACAACCACAACAGAAACAATAGACATTGTAAAGAAATGAAGACCCCTCATGTCTATATTAGTGCCACTGGGATGTCTCTTGCAAGACACCACCGCCCTTGCCCTACTAAATGCTACACGTTGAAGGTCAAAGTGTCGCATTTCGAGATGCCCTTAAAACAGGTGGGCCCCAGGCCCTTACATTAAATACGATTTTCGATTTGACCAAAACACAGACGTCTCTTATGTGTTGTACTGTACTCTGTACTTTACTGTGCATCACTAAACTGCACTCTACTGTAATGTGTTGCACGGAATGGAAGGACGGAATACATGAATACACCTCTTCTGTAGAATACTACTTTGTTCCATGCCACTGTTGAGTAAGGTATCATGTGCATGTGGGAGCTTCTATTGGCCCCTGTCGCAGGAAGTTGGCGGTAAATAGGAAGCGTTGGGACATTGTCCTGCCCAGGCGTGTATGTGGAGTCTACCGCAAAACATCCCATCGTTACACGGCCCTTTACAGCGCTGTGTTCTGTCAAACTGAATTTGGCGTTGCATGATATTCATGTAAGAAGCGTGTCTGCTTGGTCCGGCGAAACACCCAAAATAGTGCCGCTTCACATTCGTAACGTAATGACATATGAATCACTAATGCTCTTCTCGAGAAGTCGCCTGATTTCCTGTTAGAAAACACACAGCGGGAAGACATACTGACAGGAGAAATTGGACACATATAGTGATGTTAACGCTGAAGTATTTTTGAAGACGGCTCACATATGTAAAATCAGTCATCTTAAAAGCAGACAACAATATCAGAGGAACACACACTACTAGCAATGCTAGTAGTGTGTGTTCCTTCCACTTATATACAAGATCTATCATACAGGCAAGAGAATGTTTTTTCTTTGTGCTCCAGTTGTAGTGTAAGTTGAATCAGACACCAGCATTGAAAAATAGAGGTGCCTTTTCTATTCCGGACCCATCTGTGAGTATGCATGTAGGGACAAGCCAAGAAACTCAGGCTTTGGGGTCCAATAATTGTATCCTTGATGTGCCAAAGCAGAGTGGACCTACAGACGGTAGAATTGACTATCATGCTGTCACCTACCGTATCTGGAGAAAAGGCTTGCATTTGGGATTCGTCCCAGCTTGCGATTTGGCCCTGGGTCTTGTTGAACCATGAGCTAATTGTGTCTATTATTGCACATTTTGGGTCTCTGTTCATGCCACAGCAGAGAAACAAGCAGGACGCCTATCAAAACCATTATTCCCAGGTGTGAAAAGCTGTCACCTTCAGATGTGTCACTTTCCTCTCCCCCTTTTTTCCGTCTCCTTCCCTCTGCCTCATTTCACTTCCTGGACCACTTTGGCTGAGAAGGTGAAAAATGTTATGTCTGTCATTTGGCCATGGGGGATGGAGGATAGGATGGATGGATGGAGGGAGCATGGTGTTTGGGGAAGGTGATGAAGAATGACCCGGTCTGTACATTGTTCTGCATGAAAAGGGCACTGACCATCATCTAATACAATTTTCACTGACCACAAATACAAGGCAGCGTCTGGGTCAAACCAGGTCCTGTATTCTTATCCTTATGATTGCAACACCAGGATGGTTCCTATGGGGGCCAGTGCAAAAGGCATGCACTCGAATTCACTGTAATAATCTTAATACAGCTCATAACAAGCAACTTTTGCAGTATAACATTTTTTTTCAGTAAATTATCATTGTTTTATATACAAGGGTTATGTTGATACATTTGTAGCTGTAGTTAATTATTTTAATATTTCTTCATTCTTCTCATTATAACGTTTTTCTTGACTTTAATAAATGCAACATGTAATGCCTTTCAACCAAAGGTGTACTTAACTACTGGCTGTTGAAGATACACTATGGTTAGCCGCCTCTCTCTAACCACTAAGTGAGGATTCAACCCATTTAATGCTACATTGCATTATGGAGTGGAGTTGGATCCATAGATCAAGTAGGGGTAACACCTCCTAGAGACCATTCAATTGAGACTTAGACTAATGGGTGCCAACAACTCACAATCATCACCACCTACGCTATCCGTTTAGCATTTAGCAACATCGCTGACAGTAGCACATACTACGATGACTCGTAGCAGAACTCTTTTCTAGGACTTTTCCTGTTATCTAACCTGTATCATCCTCAAACTCTTAAAAGAACAAACAACATATTAAATACTTATTTTTACATAAGAGATGATACTGCTAGTTAATATCATCATGTTCATTTCATTGACCGTTTGCATGGAATGTATATAGAAGAGAAGATATCTTAGTGGTTAACAGAATCCAATCTGTTGATTAATCATGTAGCTGCTGGATGACTTCCTTCCGCTCCAGAACACCGTTAGTGGAAAAGCTTTTTTCATGGTTTATTTAACAGAGAGTCATTCTGATTATGTGGAGAGATACTTTAAAAGGCACAATGACTAGATCAGACCTGTCAGGGGTTCCTGCATTCTGATATTGACAAGACAGGCAGAGGGAGGGTGGACGTGAAAAGGGCTTATTTTAGTGGTTGAGTCTTCCTGGCAAGAGGTACACCATTATGCTTGGCTGTCTTTTCCTATGCATCATGTAGATAACATGTAGATAACATGTAGATAACATGTAGATTCCATGCAAATTCCATGCACATTCAGATGTTTGTTATATTGGCCCATTTACAACGATTAGCCAACATAATAAACACTCACTGTCCCATCTTTACATATCCCCAATATTTCTTGTTCCTTCAATCAATGGATCCTATAGTCACATGGTCAAGACCGAGACGTTTAGGGGTTTGCTCAGTCAGACGAGGCTTGACCGGTGACCATCGACCCACGCAAGTCCCAGACAGCAAGTCAATAAGGCCTTTTTGATGTCTGCTGCTGTCGCTGGAAGAATTGTCTCAATTGATCAAGACCAGGTGGTGGCAAAACAGCGAGCAGGTGGCTCAGTCTCTTGAAATGTGCCACAACAATCAGAAGAATTGCTTACAATGCTGGGAAAAAATGTTAAGATGGGCAATTCATGCTACAATGCATCCAAAATAAGTCCAAAATGTCTCTCTGTTCCTTCTATAGTGCACTACTTATTACTGGTGCCCTATGCACCTTGTAAGGATTATGGTGCCATTTTGGACATAGCCTTGCTGTCAGTCGCAGACAACAGCTGCAGTAGACACATCATCCCTGACCTGCTGGTAAACACCTCCTCACCCATCCTAAGTCTCTCCTCACCGTCCTCACTCATCCACCCACCCGACTGCAAATGCAGTACTTTAGACCCTTTAACAGCTTTCTGGCCATCAAGGTGGAGTTATTTGGAGAAAAAGCCTTTGGTCTGTGGTATTTAGGGACAATGGGAAGGTTAACAACCCTCCACCCTACTGTAGGAGAATGTTTAGGCTTTGTTCCACACGGCAACCTATTTCTTCTAAGTATATCTGAAATGGAGTGCCATCCGTATTGCACACTTAGTGCTGAAAAGTGCAGAAACGGGTCAGTGTGGTGGTTTGAATCCTCACACCCGTCTCACCTAAAAGGCTGTCAAACGGTCTGCGTCCTACGAGTCAGGCAGTCATTAGGACTTGACTGACTGTGAGTCAGTGTTGGTTTGTTGCTGCTTAGAGCGAGGGGTGAAATTGGAATTACTTTTCTACATTCAAGAACTAATGAAACATTCATGTCACACCGAAACAAGCTCCGGAGCTGTGTCTCATATTTGTTTTTCAACCAATCTACATTTTGAATATTTATAAGATGAAGAAAGCTTTGCATTGTAAACACAGAGTGCAACCCTAATTTAGCAAGCAGTTTACAAGCCTGTTACATTCAGCTAGGGCGGATTCGCTGAAGCATTAAAAGATGCACTGGACACATTTATTCAATTCTCAGCATGCTAATGACATTTAAATAGGATGGGGATGTTTAAACATTCATATAAAGCAAATATCATACTTAATGTAATTATTGGACCAAAATGGTTCAGAAAATGTCCACTTACTGCTGAATATTCCCTTAGAATACTCATTACTTTACCATTATAATAAAAAAGAGATTGGGCCTGTTTATGTGGATATTAGCATTTCAACCTAACCAGTCAGACTTCAAGGTAGGTTACTCAGCCAATCGTGTCCTCCTCCGGCTCACAAAGGCCCTCTGCACCATCTCATCTGGCTCTCTTTCTCTGTTCTCATTGTCTTAGAACTGTCCTTTGCCTTCGGAATTATCAGACCCTGTACTTTTCCCTTTTGGGCCCTGGCATCTCAGGCTATGCACACTGATGGACTGCATCCTAGCTTGTTTGATGAAGGAACCGGTTGAGCATTGCTTTCCATCTGGCTCTAGTCATTGAATGAATGAAGCTGTAGCTCAGAAATGTTAGACGTTGTTTTGGTCAAGTCAAGCACTTGGTCTCCTCATTAATAGTGTAAACAAATCCTACGAGAAAACATAAATCAAGTCAAGTTACAGTATCCACAATGCACTCTATTCAAAGAATTATCCCTATTTAGCCACATAAAGATGTGTCATGCATGTCAGCATAATTCATTCATTTAACATCTTTTTCATCACTCACCCCCTGTTCTCACTTCATTTTCACATCTGACACTTCTAAATGACAGTGTTGGCGCCTTCAATATTTCTCCTCCTTCCAATGCCTCATGGACTTCATCAAGGGTCACATTATTGTCAATCTAATTTTAACAATCACCATACTGTTAAGTGAGAGGTTTGAGCTGTGAATACATTAAGACTATAATATTAAGGCTATAAATGACTTAATCCTATAGTGGTTCAATTTAATACATACAGGACATTCATATTATTTCAACGCCTACTTAAAATTCACTGTGAATTTGGTTGAGTTGACAGCATGTTAGGCTGCAAAGTGCACCAAATGTATGTTTGCCTACATTTATTTTGCTGAAAAACTACACATGTTTTTGTTGTAATAAAATGTTTTTGTGCACCAAACCGACTTTGTGTCTAGCTACATTTGTCCATACGGCTTGTTAAATTTGTTAGTTTCATTTCAAACAAAATGTGTAGGATTAAAAGTTATTGGGGTAAAAGTGGGCATTTTGGCTGTATTCTGCATGCATTCCATAATCTATCTGATATGTTTTTACACTGGGCTAAGCAAGGGTAGTGAATACTACCTCTCATTGGAGATGTAACCTGAGGTTGACCAGCCAAGAGAAGTTGGAAAGAAAGGAGGCAGCTCATCCTGTAGTTAAAGCTGATTTAAGTCATCTGGATCAAGCTGACAGAGCCTTTGTAGTGATGTGGATCAGAGAAATGAGAAGGGTAAGAGAGTTAAAGATCCACTCCAGGATCTCTCCAAATTTTACAACTTGATTGTAGATTTTCCCTCTGTAGACCTTTTTAATTATTATTTATTTCCTGCCATTACAGTACTTTTGCAACCTAGCTAACAATCCAGGCAAAACATATGGGAGTGTGAAAATGTTTGCATGTCTTAAATTAGATTAAATAACCTCCCAGGGCATGGCATTATGTGGTTTGATGGTTTGCTGGGATTTTTCATAATGTTTGCAAACTAATTAAGTATTCCATTTTATTATCGGTCTAAGGTACTTAACTATGGATAACACAAACCTTCTGTTGCTGTTTGAGGTTATGTGAGTATACACATGATGGAAGTTAGATGTAGCCCAAATTATATAAGACCGAAAAATGAATGACTGATGAATGATTTCAATGCATTACTGTATTATTTTAGTCACTACATACTATAATAAGCAAGGATTTAGATTACCTCAAACTTTCATTATGTGCACATTCAGATGTCCCAATACAGTATGCTTGTTTTAAGACACAGAACTGAAACTAATACTACATATGCTACTAAATTTAACACAGCATTTTGTAATTGCTGTTCAATCAGTTTTAAAAACAACAATAATGCTTCAGTTTCCTAAAAAAAGATAATGGAAAAATGTTATTGTATGTTTCAAATCAATTTCTGGCCATTCTTAGGAATGTGTATATTAATATTTGTTTTGGATGGTTACATACCATACAAAATGAATAACTTAATGCAACATTAAAAGACAAAATGGTAAGTGTTTGTGACAAATGTTGTTAATTGAAAAAGTCTTCTTAGACTGTTTTGGCCATTTAGCACTACATTACCTTGAACATGTATACAAAAGCTCTGGAGATCAAGCCCATGGGCTGGACTAGCAATCCTCGTTGGTCATATTTGAGTATTTATTCCTTGTATTCAAGTGGTGGTGGTGTACTGCACCTATATCATACAGACGCTCAAGTTGCTACGTCTACTTCATTGTGTAAATTTGCAACACCAAGAGACAAAGACAGCCTACCCAATGCCAAATCCTAATCATCACCATACACGATAAAAGCACTTTTTAAATTGGGGATGTCATTCTCTTATGAAGATGATAGATTTTTTTCCCTACTATATCAATTCAGGGTCTGTTTGAAGTCTTTGTCTCTGTCTACTTGTCTCATTAAACTTAAATAAAACTGTGAGTTTTCTTCTTTCAAATGAACTGTTTACCCTTTTACTTTAAAATGTGTAACTTCCCCCTCGCTCTATGAGACAACTCACGATTACAGTGGGCCGGCATTCCCTCATCCGTTTAGTGTTCTTTTTTATAACAAACCAAACCGTTAATCAGCCCTACAGATCAAAGAGTGACACTGCAGAACACTTTTTAAATATTCAAATCCTCCACTATTCAAATCATATACCAAATCAAAGCATTTCACTTTATAACACACAGATGCACACAAACTCTAATTAAATACCCACAGATTTCGGTAAACCTCTTATTTTATTTTCGTTGCTGAGCACGCCTCTCATTTTGTGCAATTCAACTACAGGAAGAGAAGTGACAGCTTGAAATGTGTAATTGATTAATGTGATTGTTTATTTGAAGTTCTTTGGAGATGACAAGTATCTCAAAAGTGCATCTCATTCATTAAGGGGAGTATGTCTCTCAGTGTGCATTAGATCAAAGCTTAATAGGCAGTCAAATGCAGTAGATACCATATATAATAAGTGCCTTTTGAAAACTAAGAACTAAAATAATTCATGACTTTGATGTGGATACAATCAGCTTTGCAACTGAATATATTATAAGCCTATGCCATCTCCTTCGTATAATTATTAAAATATTTTATAAGGAAATAATAGAAATTACAATCTCTACAAAACTACTCCAAATTATTATTTCATTTAATATGTAAAAGGACTGCAATATTGGTTCGACTGAGATAATGGAACTACAGTGTTCTTTTGTAGCGTTCATGCAGCACCGGGTTAGTGTGAGTCCTCAGGCCTTGACCATCTGACTCTACTCATTATTGGGGTGGAAAACACCTCCACATACACCTTGGAGCTGAGCTCCATTAGAGAAAATTACTTTTTCTACTTAAAAGGTGAGGGCAAGGCACACTCTAATTGGTCCTATTCAAATGTATAATCTTAGCCAATTAGTAGCTGACACTGTGCTCCTGGCACAGTAATTGGCTTTATCTTTCCGTGTTAAGTTGTCAAGTGTCTCGTAGCAATGGGTAGATGAGGAGCAGTTAGTAACGTGAGCTAATTTTATTTCCATTGACTGTAAATTGGACATGCTTCTCCCAATCAGAGAGATCTACTACTGAGAGCACTCCACTTCACCGTGGGCGTCTGATGAGATTTGGGATACATCTGTACGACATGTATGGGACAACCGCAGTGGTGTCCTAAACGATGCCCTGTTTCATATTCAGCACACTCATTTCTGGACCGTTAAACAAGTAGCTCCCTGTTTTGAGGAAAAGTGTGCCTTTTAGGATGCTGATTACTTTTAGCCATGCAAATTAGTGGAAAGGAACGATCCTCCGAAATATATTATTCATCTAGAAAATACAAAGAGAAAAGCCCATCCAGGGGAAAGCTTTGACTCCTTTTTGTGAACAGATGGATATGCACCACAGAGAGCAGGCCATTGTAGTGGGCTAATGCTACGTCTTTGACTGCATTCTCATTTGATGTCATGGGTTTATATCATGTATTGCACTTCCCTGGAGCAGAGAATTGGAGAAACGATTTCCCTGTGGAATGCAAGGGTTTTCAAGAGGCAAGGCAGATGGAGAAAATACTGTTGACATTAAACTGTTCCTCTTTTAAGGAATTGTTGTGACAAGGTGGAGCTCCCATCACTCGGAATAGCAGCTGGGTAGCTACTGTTTACAAAGAGGCCTAAAGCAATGTTTGTTTCCACCAAAATGGAGGCAACTTTTTCTATCTCTCTCTCTCTTTGTAACGAAGATGCTTCTGGAATTAGATTTTTCCTTTATGTCTGTTGTCATTAGAATAATATCTTAACTCTAGTGTAAATACAACAATATACTGTAGCAGTCAAGTACTATTACCAATAATATACTGCCATGCTATCATAACTGTTTTATTTAGACTACTGCTTGAGCTTCTGTAGTGTGCTGTCCTCTGCAATACTATTACTATTTGTATTATTAGAATAAATTTAACATGTAATAACATAAACTAGTGTTAATAATGTATGTATAACTAGATGTAACTAAGTAATATAGCATCATTATTATTTATTAGACAATATTCAATATTAATCACCAAAAAATTTTATAATATGTTTGTGTACGGATGCATCATGTTGCTAATGTAGTCCTGTAAAGCAAGCGAAAACACAACCTGAGGTTAACTGATGGAGCCCTAGAGAAGCCCTGGCTAGGTCTGTGAAGACTGTCAATGTGAGCCGGTCTCCAATGGGACGTCAAATCAATGAGCTGGTCTAGGCTCATAATTACTGCTCCTAACGCCAGAGTAAGGAGAAATCAATAGGGTCAAGTATACAAAGCATGAGACGGCACACTGCTCAACACAAGCAGACACACTTTATAACCCACACTCACTCAGCAGTCACAGGACAACTACCAGGCCCTCTTTTCTCACTCGCACACATACACACACACTCATTGTAATGCGATGTCTGGGAACAAGTGAAATCCCACTTAGGTTTGATATAATTGACTCCAATTTTATGAGAAAACAGAAGTTAAAAAATGAAGTCCAATTCTTTCTCATTAATGAGTTATTGAGTTAGTGGGTCAGTCCCGTGCAGAAATCGAAACCGCTATTTAGATCTATTTTAAAGCTATAAAACTCTTTAAAGTTTATTTACACTTTAACTACAAACGGCTCACCTTTCTCACCTCTCTTCTCCTCTCCTAAATGTGGCAGATGACCGGTCATGTACACTGTAGCCCCATGTTCCATGGCAGCTGTTTCCCCCTATGGGGCTCTGGTTAAAAGTAGTGCAATATTTAGCCGTGCCATTTGGGACACACATTCCTGAATCTTCAGGACCTCACTAACAGCAGGAAGCCAGTAATGCTGCATTTCACCAATCCGCTCTCGGTAATGTATGCATCTGCCCATCCCATCCTGGCAAAAAGGTTGCTCCTTCACGTTAAAACACAGCAGGTCTACCAGGAAGAGATACATTGTTTTACAGATATCCCACTCTCCTCATTCTGATCAGTCCTCCCTTTGCGCAGATAGTAGACAGAACATTTGTGTGATCAATCAATCAACTCAATCAATAGCTGGGTGATAGATTTAGAGGTGCCGGTACTTCATGAAAAACTTGTGGACAACTTTTTCATTTGTACTCCCCTGTGCATAAGCCTGGCAGTGTGTCACTGTTAGACCATGTTGAGGGGAAGGGAATGGGTCTTGTAGGACTGTTGATCTACAGGAACAAGGTTCAGAAGTCCCAATATGTTACATCCATATCTATTCCCCTTGTAAATTGATGCCACATTATATAGACTGGATAACAATGATACACACCCCGACATGCAAATGTTGCTCCTCAGTCTTCCTTCTGGGCCAGAATTTCTTTGAAATCACATTTGTCAAACAAATGCACTGCTCTGTCAACAATGTATCATTTACATTCAATTTCCAAAGAATTCTTTAGAATTGCATTTGAACCTCAAATTTTACAGACCTGGTGTCAAGTGTAAATTGGTGTTGTTTTCAAGTCAACAATACATTTTTTATTTTAATTGTGGCCTTAGTGTGTGGTAATGAGGACTTAAGCTACAGTACAGTTGCATAAAAGGAACATCTGAGTTGGAGACAATTTGAGTTTTAATGCTAATGACAGTTGTTCTGTCGGTGTACATACTATTTAAAATAATAACTTCCAATTAACAATGAAGATGTATCATTAGCACTTGTGATTATGGAAATTGACCTGTCTCGTTACACTAATGGAATTAGCAGGGCTATGTTACTCATGCATAACTAGTGTCGCTGTCATGTGTGCTGTGTTTAATCAACTTGGTGCAGCTTAATAAATCCTAGTGACCATGTCATAAGTAAAGTATAGTTAAACTAACTGTCATAACTGCTTTTATTACTATAAACTTGCATGGTCCTTCATAATTTGATGGCAAATAATGTAGCCATTTATTTGAATGTATACATTATTTGTACATAAATATATATATACTATATGGATGTATGTGTCTATAAGTGTGTGTTTGCATTAAGTGGACTGAATAACTTAGATTTAGACCTAGAACGCAATCCGTAAATTACAGGGTATAAAGCAGCTCACCAAAAGCTACCTAAACAAGACTAATGATTTTAAATTAGTTTTAATGTTTACATTTAAAAAAAAATCGTTTTCAGCCTAGGGGCATATTCACATTTACTAGAGTTTATTGAAAGAAAATGTAAATAACATGTAGATAGGCTTTCTAAAAATCCAGCTTGGGGATTGGACCAGGGATCCCACGAAGGTTAGTGCAAATGACCAGCACCATCCAAGTTGGAGGGTTAGTAATGGAATATAGTTGCCTTGCCTCATCACCCTTTAACTTCAGTTTGGGTGCCTGTGAGCTCCATCACAGTACAAGGCCAGACAGCGGATTCCCTCAGGCACGTAACGATTCTAGGATAGATTTCCTCATTTATTGAGCAGCGTCTCAAAAACCAGAATGCCATCGGATGTGCTGCTGGAGGACACATATCTCAAGTGCTCTGCAAGTTACTGCATGAAACTGGGAAATAAAACTGGATATTAGTAAATAAGTCCACTCTCTTACAGAGGACCCATTGGTTTCTCAATGCCTGTGTCCAAATCACACCCCACTGTTCAGAAGAAGCAGGAGTAAATTAGAGAAACACAATATTTAACAAGTCCGTCAGTCATCAGCGTATACAGTAGAACAAAGTGCTTATTGAGGGTTAATGTACTACAAATAGCTGAAAGTGCACTTATTAATCTCAGAGAACATATTTAACCTGGCTAATAACTAGGTCCAGATATCTTCCACAGGTCTGCTGCTCTAAACTTGCTGAACTGATTATTTCGAATCCACATTTGAAACATGATAATGTGAGCAGTGGATATGTCAACAACCACCCACACTTTTGCCCACCACCAATATAAATTAGTTCTGCTCTATGCTTAAATTATGGTTCATCATGGCTGTCTATTTTATTATTACATTGAAAGTCAATTATTCACTGACTTGGAACCAACTGTATTAGGCAACACATGGATACTGATTTCATCCACTTGATATAGGCCATAGGACAATACAAAACGCAATTATTTCTTATTATTTATTCACATTTAATTAATATTATAATTTATTATATTATTATTTATTAAAAAACGTTTTATTTTCTTTCTCATTTTTGAAACATATCCTAGTGAGGATGCATGATTTAGAACACAGTAATGGCACGCTGCAATAGCGACCTTAATACGAAAGTTCAATTTTTCAAACCCAACCTGTCACGTAAACAAGAGGGTGAATTTGACTTGGTTGAGGTCGAGGGAATGTGTGTAAACCGCTGGGGTCAAGGGTCTGGCTCAGGTCCACGCCAGCAGCGCCCCATGCAGGTCTACGCCGGCAGTGTCACCGCCCTGCGCAGGACAATACAAAAAAGCGTTGACTTATACGTT
This sequence comes from Novumbra hubbsi, assembly GCA_016801125.1. Classification (NCBI taxonomy): domain Eukaryota; kingdom Metazoa; phylum Chordata; class Actinopteri; order Esociformes; family Umbridae; genus Novumbra; species Novumbra hubbsi. The sequence goes on from JACXGK010000478.1 coordinate 22,824, forward strand.
TACCCACGTTGACGCAGACAGTACGAAGATCTCAAGTGATGGCGCGGCCCGGAGCGACAGAGAGACCCTCCCAAGCCCTTCGTCCCCACCCAGCACCCTGCGGCATGCCCTGACACGCCTTCTTATTGAAGGCGGGGGACCGCAACACTGAAGGTCAGGGCCAAAATCATTTGTATCTGTTCAATAAAACATTAAAGACAATCACGCCACGTCCGGCACTCCTTCCCTCCCCCTCCCCCACCCCCCGCCCCCAACAACCCTTCACTCTCAAAGGTCTTGTTAATGTTCCAAAACTGCACATAAGACAGACCAGCCGACGATTAATTTCAAAGATACCCACAGGGCACCTTCAGGATCTTTCTCTGGCTCTACTCGTCTTCTGTAGTGTTAAGACCCGGCTCGGCTCCCTCTCCCTCGCTCTTCAAAAAGCAGAATGAAGGGTGGAGGTTAGCGGGGGCAGGTGTGGAGAGAGTAGAGGGGTAAGGGTAGGGGTGGGTGAGTGGGGAGACAGCGTACAAAGTATACCCTGCAGTTATAAAGAGCAGAGCTCTTTTCAAAAACAGCCTTTTGATGTGTGCAATATGTTGAAGCAAAATGGGTTAAATGCTATTAATGCCGCGGTTTTTACTTGTAAGGTTGAGGAGAGTCAGAAATCCACCCTAAGTGGTAAATCACGGTAACGTTGTGCTAATCTGACCTGTTTTGGGCCTGTTAGTCACTCCTAATGAGACCTGAAGGCTACTATGTTTTATTACAGTTACGATGCCTGCTCATTTCTCCGGATTGAGATTCAAGTTGGATATGGGGTGGATTGTAGCTTCTGGGTAGGTACCCTACATGGTTGTGTCATTGCACATAATCACTTCTGCGTAGATATCGTGCAGGCCTGTATCATTACACATAATCACTTTTGGGTAGGTACCGTACATGGCTGTATCATTACACATAATCACTTTTGGGTAGGTACCGTACATGGCTGTATCATTACACATAATCACTTTTGGGTAGGTACCGTACATGGCTGTATCATTACACGTAATCACTTCTGGGCCACAAATTCATCAATATGGTGTTCTCGCTTGCTGTACATATTTATGACACTTTTAGAATATAAAAGTTGGTAAATACTTGGCTGCTAGGAAATTCATTTGATTCCAAAAGGGGGAGAATCAACACTTTGGGAAGATGCAAAATGTATGAATTAAATAGTCATGTCGTCTTGTTATGATGTGTTTGCTGACACATGCAAAAGGCATCTTGACGAGTCAATTTTAGATGCACCAACTAACGAAGTGAAGAAGAAAAATTGTTTTTTTATGCATTAAACGCCTCTCTGAGACAGTCAATATCCTTAAAAAGTATAATGATTTTTTATCAGGGCTTGAATGAACCGTAAAAGCACCTTTTGAGTTATTGACATTTACACTTCTCTGAACACAATAACAATTTCCGTCTCTCTGAGAAACAGCTGACGGCTGCTGGTTATTTCCAGAATACTTCCTTTAAAATGGTTAAAAGTCCCTTAAAATGTGCTGAGCTACAAAAAAACATAGCTGGGTGCATTCAATTCAGATAAACAGTTTACGGCCTGGCAAGTAAATGATTTATTTAAAATACTCATTAATAATTAGATGCAAATATCCCAAAGCAGTTTTCGCCTTATTGTACATCATTTCTCTAAGTATGTCAGATGAGTCTCATTTCTGTTCTAATCTCACACCATGTCTGTGTTGTAAATATGGATACTGGTCTTTCTACTGATTTATTTTACAGGGCTGGTTTTAATATTTCATTTCTCAGCAGCAGAAACTTCTATATGTTTCTGAGAGGGAGCATGATACTATGAAATAAATATCAGAAACTGTGATTCACAGTCCTTAGCATACTGGAAGGATATGAATCATTAAACAGGAACCATAACTTGTACATAGAGCAAGGGCCTAATTTATCTGAGCAGTATGAGACGGTTTAGCCAAGCAATAAACTAAACCCATCTATTGCACCATGTTTCTGAGGCTACGGTCTGACAGGATAGATTAGGCAGATCAGATAACTGCAGTGCTGCAGGTTCAAACCATGTGCTTGGAAACCTGCTGATCCACCTTCAGGGTTAGCCATTTATTGTCAATTGCTTTACTAAACTTCCCTCTTGAGAGCTGCATAAAACATGGGAAAGAAATGCAAAATATACTTACAGTATACTAAGAAGCCATACGTACTACCACTGGATGTAGCATTCAAATTGCTTCTACTATTACCTGCAGGTGATGACTTGATTTTGGTATGGACTGTACTGCATGCACAGGCAATGGCCCCGCCATTGACAAATGCCCTCTTGTCTGGATGTTTTAAAAAATATATATATTTTTTGTTTCTAAACACAACCAGAGAGTTGTTGTTGCTTGAAAAATAAGCATTCAGGTGAAAAACAGATTTCCCCTCTTCTTCAAAATGGTTTAGTCTAACTCACCGCGCCAGTTGTGTTTAATGCTCTGCACGCTTGCTGGTTAGCTCGTTATTCAAACGCCTTTTCTGGGTAAGTCTATGAGCAGCCAGCCAGCCAGCTATCTAACATACAACATACACAGGTTTACTGGTGAGCGCCTTAACCAATTCTTCCTGCTGCTGTTTTCAACCCCCATGTCCGACAGGTTCATCGTCTAAAAACTGGAATGCATAGCTACCTAGCTAGTTACCGTTCCGCTTTAGTGTTGCTAGCTTGGGAGGTACTGCTCAGCAGCAGTAGTGCATTACAACCGTAGCTACATTAACTTAACACATATATCATGTTACTAGGCTCACCAGGCTCATGTCCTCTTGGAAGGCAGACACATTTGAATTTGGAGACGAACATACAACAAGTTAATTTATTTATCACCTCAGGAGGTCTGTTCATCCTTTCTGCAGTCACATTAGAAGACAGAAGATAGGCTAACATATTGATTCTGGCTCCTGTTCATAATATGGCATATACATTTGCAGATGGAATCAAGAATAAAAACACTATAGTTCAATTGGATGTCTGTTCGGTGTCTGAAATGTTTCTCTGGTTGAAAGGTTACGGTGCTGTGGAAGTGTTTTTCAGGTCAGAGCTAGACAGACTAAGGCCCTGGGCGTTTCAATCTGGCCCAATTTATGTTTTTTTGTGGTTATTAAAAGCACACCAAATGTCTATTATACATCTCTAACTTAATCCAAAGATCTTACCAATTATTATAGACCTAGTAATGTGGTATAACATTGCCTTTCTGGCCAGCAAATAGAGTTTGACAAACATCAATTAGAGATACCTGCAGCCCTATTTGGGTTTTTAACTAATACTTATTGCATTTGTGCTTTTTTTTCCTGTGAGTGTAGGTGTATATTTGATATGTATATATTTATTGGGGGGTGGTTTTAATTCGGTCCATTCCATTTATTTCGGAGCATTTGCTGGGGTTCTGGAGTCACGGGTCACGGGAGGCATTGGAAAGGAAGAAACTCATGCCGGTTATTGGGTTATTGAAGGCTTCTTTAAGCGTTAGTTATGCTCAGTTGCCTGATGAGAAATCAAATATTACAATGTTCTCTGCTGCCCCTCAGTCTGACGTGTGGCCGGTCAGATCACAGCGAGACATCCGGTGTGGTGGTGTTGATCACTCAGTGCACCACATTTAGTCCATTTGGTTAACCACTGGTTTGGGGAGAAGGGATAAATGCCATTCCTTCCGCAACGTTTACCAACCCCTCCTGAACTGGCGTTCTCGGGGCCGTGTCCCAAATGGAACCCCGTTCAACCACAGTACACTATGAAGGGAATAGGGTGGCATTTGGGATGCCGCCTTTGGAGAGAATAAATGTGGGTTTCTCACGCAGGGGAGTGGTGACGACATGGGGAGAGGTGACGACATGGGGGAGGTGACGACATGGAGAGAGGTGACGACATGGGGGAGGTGACGACATGGGGAGAGGTGACGACATGGGGGGAGGTGACGACATGGGGGGAGGTGACGACATGGGGGAGGTGACGGCATGGGGGGAGGTGACGGCATGGGGGGAGGTGACGACATGGGGAGAGGTGACAACATGTTGGGAGGTGACGACACAGGGTTTTTTTGTGGTAACACAGGCATGAAAATAAAGTTGTAAATTTTTAGTAGATGTGTATCTTGGGTTTATCACTCAGGAAAAGTTGTCTAGTTGTAGTCAGTTTATTCAGTACTCATCACCAAATTGAAAGAGCTGTTAGGGCATTCCAATCGGAAACAGAAGGTTCATTGCCAAGCACCTAAAGTGGTGGGGATTTCAAGTGACTGGTGAAAAAAAAAGGGAGGAAGGAAATTACCTGTAAAATACATTGTTGTGGCAGAAAGTAACCAACACCTTTTGATTAATGAGCAGTTAGCTGTTTGTTTGCAAGGCTTTCAATGAATTTCTTGTTACATTTAAGAGGAGTCATTAAAATTGGTGAGACCTGGACTCTGCAATCTCAACAAATGCAAGAAGGAAACAGGAGCCTAAAAGGGAGGGACTCAAAGGGAGAGATAGATAGAGAGGGAGGTACAGACTAAAAGACTGAGAAGGAGAGGTAAATGGAGAGTGAGGTACAGGGTTAAAGACTGAGAGGGAGAGGTCGATTGAAAGAGGGAGAGAGAAAGTGAGACAGAGAGAGACTGAGAGGGAGATAAATAGAGAGAGACAAGGTAAAAGACTGAGAGGGAGAAGTAGATAGAGAGTAAGTGAAAGATTGAGAGATAGATAGATAGAGAGACACGGTAAAAGTCTGAGGCGTAGATAAATAGAGAGAGAGAGGTACCGGGTAAACGACCAATAAGTAGAGGTAGATAGATAAAGAGAGAGAGAAAAGGTAAAACACTGAGAGGGAGAGGTAGATAAAGAGAGAGACAAGGTAAAAGACAAAGGGGAGGTAGATAGAGAGAGAGACTAGGTACAACACTTTACAACAGAGTTAGGTAGGTAGAAAGGTGCAGGGTAAAAGACTGAGAGGTAGATAGATCAATCAATCAAATGTATTTATAAAGCCATTTTTGCATTAGAGGGTGTCACAAAGTGCTTTTACAAAACATCCAGTCTAAAACCCCATTGAGCACGCAACAACAGGATACATCAAGAGGATAGGAGAAAGTGGAGAACGTTAGGGAGGAGGCACTGATGAGGTTATAAGAAAATGTGTTAAAAAAAGCCCTGTATTCCTTAGATGACCGATCACCCCTACAGTTTGGTGGCACCTGAAGACAACGCCATAGGATACTTGCTGTTGGGTTGCCTGTTATCTTCTCCCTCGGATGCTTTTCTCCTTCCCTCGGAAACCCCATCCCACACCTGCCTGATCCTGTCCCCTTGGCGTTCTAGGAGGGGTGTAGAAACCATTCCCATCATGCACTGCTCTGATTATTTAAGACAGGGACATTTGTGGGTTTAGGGCTGCAGTGCTTTGGGAAAACACCAGGCCGGCCCGAAAAATCTCAAAGACCTGCTCAATTTTAATAGAGATTGGTTCGGAGGGCGAAGCGCGGGAGGAGGCGTAGGGGTGACTGGCCTAGGGTAGCCACGGGGGAGAGTCCTTTCCCAGGCCAGGCAATGTAAAGGAGACAAGGGGGAGGAGAGAGCGGAGCAGAGGGGAGAGCAAGGGAGTAGAAGAGGTATCAGGGTCTTTCTGTGTCTACAGTACGCAGCCTAACACCATCACACCTGCTGCCCTCATTACCGTCTGGGATACGCCTCCTGCTACCATCGCCTCCTGCCACCTACAGCCTGTGTCCAAAATGGCACTCTATTCCTACGTAGTGAACTACATGCCATACCGCTCTGTGACAAAGCAACGCTTTAGGAAATAGGCCCACGGTCTGAAGTAATTCCTCATATGGTGAATAGGGCGCCAGTGACATTCAGCTTACGACACTCCTTTCCTTTGTTCCATACTCATTGTTATGTCATGATTATGTATTTAGGCAAGCAAGTTGAGCACCTATTCTTATTCTATATCAATGACCTGCCTTAAGGGGTGAGCTGGGGTGGAGGGCTGGGATGTCTCCTCACCGTTCCTCTTGTTAATGATTATCTACCCACTTGGTATTGCTTTTCCAGGGTTTCTCAATGTTGAGAACGTTGATACGCCTGTTCTAAATTCTAACAGCGTGAGAATCGTTGGGAGCATCTGGGATCATTAATCAAATGCGCTCGTCGTGTTCGCCTGGATTTGCCTCGCAAGCAGTGCATTCATTCACCCCACCGCAAACTCCGCCAACCTCCAGTAGCGCCCCAGGCAGAACCTACCTCCGCCCAAGTCAAGATGCAAGACCAACAGACATTTTTTAAATGCCCATTAACTCTAGCATCTGAGGCATGCAATTAAACATTCACCTAGACTACTTCAGACTGGTTTCGTAACAAGATCACTCTTCATAGAGTTCTTAGTTAACTCACTTTTTGAACCACAAGATCACTGATGGAGGGTGAGTGTACAGTACCTATATAGGAATTGCAAATAAGTTAGGGTTAGGGTTGGGGTGTTGGTCCTAGCAATTAATGTTAAAAGGGGGAACTGGTAAAAAAGCCGGTGACATTTTGGTAAATTACATGTATTTATTTTTGTAATCTTGAAAGTCCCTCTGAGGATGCAACATTTGAGGATTGTCAATCTCATCAGCCAACTTTGAAGATGGTCAAGTAAGAAAGTCATCCTATCTGTTCCCTGGCCACTGAATAACCTTTTTTAATATGATCCAACTCGGCAGGAAATCAACGTTCATTTTACATAGATAATGCCCTGTATTGTTGTAAAGATCTCATACAGACTGACAAATAACAACCCCTTACAAGTTAATATGCTCTACAACTTGTGACCTAGCTTGTTTGTGTCGGGGCTCTCTACACAGCTAGCCATGGCAGACCACTCCACACGTCTAAAAGAACAGCAGCCCTCTCCTGTTCTCATGGGTGTTAGGCTACCGCTACCTACATGGAACAATGCAGTAAAGCCACCTTAAATAAGCAGATACTTTAGCCCAGGCCCTCTGTGCAGCCCTGGATCATTATTTCGAAGCAGAAAAAGCCAGTTTGACAGATAAACCAAGGCCACAGAGAGGCCCGACACCACTCCGCCACATAACAAGCTCTCAGAAGAGATACAACACAGACTCATTACCATGGCAACTGCATCAAAACACACTTCCAGGGAGGATTTCTTTGTTTTGTTACAGAAAGGGTGATGATTCTATTTGATGGGAGCCTGAGCCGCGTGCTAGCTAGCGAGACAACACCAGGTTCAGGGGTATTAGAGCTGAGCAGCGCCAGGCCTCTGTGATTAGTTAAATAGTCCAAGGCAAAGAAGCCTGCCTGCCAAACTGGGAATACCACAGCCGGAGCAGGATCAGTAAAGGAGTCTGAGTAACTTAATGGGGGTGTTATATTGTTATACTGATATGACTTCAGGCAAGGAGAGGAGCAGGGGGCCAGCGCCGGGGTGGGAGGGAGGGAAAAACTTCAAACCTGCCGACCTCGGACATACCGTGTCTCCCTGTACGCACAACAGCCTTTTCAATCTCTCTCCCATCCGATCTTTTTCCTCTAATGGCTCATTCAACCTTCTCACCTTCCAGGCATCGTTGAGCGTGTGTCTTCTGTTTTCTTAGATTAGCTTTGTTTTGACAGCCGACGGAGCCGTGAAGAATGCTCATTATTGTACTGACGGCCTGCATACAAGTTGGTTTGGATTCAATTGGATACTGAATGCGTTGTCACATGACTAAATGCATTGTCACATGACCAAGTGCATTGTCACATTGACACGCTTGTGCCATCGAAATGCAATTTGTTCCAGCCGTTGCATTGATCCAAAACGCTACAGCTGATCCTAAACGCTGCGGATAACCCAAAATGTTGCGGCTGGTCCAAAACACTGCAGCTGGTCCAAAACACTGCAGCTGGTCCAAAACACTGCGGCTGGTCCAAACACTGCAGCTGGTCCAAAACACTGCGGCTGGTCCAAATACTGCAGCTGGTCCAACACTGCGGCTGGTCCAAACACTGCAGCTGGTCCAAAACACTGCGGCTGGTAGCTTGCCTGGTGTTTAACCTTCCCAAGTTAAACATCAGAACAACAAGGAGAACTGCCCTTACTCACTTACATCCACCTTGGGATTCCAACTTAAGGCACGAAAATATGTCCTCACTGTTTTAGTTAAGTTAACACTTTGTTAAAGCATTAAGCGGTCAATGCTTTTATTTAACATTACCAATTGCATTGCATTGTAGTAATGCAATGTATGTCTGCTTATTTGCAGTTTAACAACGTTTATTCATTCCACGCAAACCCAAAACCTAAACCTCACCAAAGACCTATGTGCCATTCGTTCACTGAAGGAACTGTATTCCTTGAACTAGTGTAGCTCCCAAATACATCATTAATCATTCACATGCAGGACCCAATAAGGAAATCATCTGCAGCTTCTTTGATTTCAATCAGTCAGGTACAGCAAAACAAAAACTTCCATATCAATCAATCGGTTCCCTTTTTAAAGCGAGCCAAAGAAGTATTGGGCAGCTGATGCTGCGGGATCAGGGTATCAAAGTGCATAAATAATGGGTTTTAATTAGCAGTGTGTGGGAGAGGTGTGAAGTGCCTGTCTTGATAGCTGCACGACTCTCCTCTCCTATTCCCGACTCTGTCTGCTCTGCACAATCGCGGTTGTGAGAGACCATGCTCTGCCCTGTTGAAGTATAACCTCTACGGAGGGGGAAGGGGGGGGGGGTTAACAAGAGTGAAGGGATGGGGTTAATCTTTTTGGCAGTGATATCTAGCTAATTGAAACACACACGAGAGAGCAAACATTAGAAAGTGTGTCCATTTATTGTAGCAGTTTAATTACACTTCCTGGGCTGAAGGGAGGTGTTTAAAGCACCTGTCCATTGAAGTGCATTATGGGGGGGGGGGGGGGGGGGGGGGGGGGGGGGTTAGGGCATACATGGCTGGTAATTAATCTCCTTGCAAAGAACAGTACACACAAGCACACACACACAAATAAACACGCCGTCACTCACAGAGAGCAACTCTTGCACAAACAGCCCAGACTCACACGCACCCATATGCCTTCTATATGTTAGCTTCTGGTCCCAGAACATTTGAGTGGTAGCTGGAAGGGCCGGCTTTAAACCTCCCCTCTTGCAAAGCAGACCAGAGTGGCTATAAAGGGCGAAAGAAGGAGCAATATTTGCGCACTAACAGCCTGTGTTGGGTATTTCTTTAAGACTATGAGAATGACTAGATGAGACATTACACCTCACAGGTTTAGTTTTATCCTGAGTTGGTGGCAGGGTTAACGATTTCATCTCTCTTCAGTTTTTTTTCCTTTTGAATTGACTTAGTGTTATGGAGTCTTTACACCTAATATCGTATTTGTGTCCTTGCACTGCTCCTGTTACTAAATACACTTAAGAAATTAAGGGAACACTTAAATCACAGAAATATATTAAAGATCAAAATCTTTATTTTGGCCAGTTAATGGCATCAATACCTTCGTCATCCAGGAACTGCCTACACATTTTGGCCAGATGAGGCTAGGCATTGTTCTGCACCAGGAGGAACCCAGGGCCCACTGCGCTAGCGTAAGGTCTGATGATGGGTCTGAGGATAATGTCCCGGTACCTAACAGCAGTCTGGATATTGTTAACTAGCATGTTGAGGTTGTTTGCGACCATCTAAGCATATGCCTCCCCTGACCATCACTGCCACAACCCCCTAACCGGTCATACTGCACAATGTCACAGGCAGCATAACATTCACTACAGGGTCTCCAGACTCTTTCACCTCTGTCACATGGGTTTGTCAGACAGTTTGCCCACCAGTGGCCTGCTGGGGGTCATTTTGTAGGGCTCTGGCAGTGCTCCTCCTTGTACAAAGGAGCAGATACATATCTTCGGCCCTGTCCAGCTCTCCTCGAGCAACGGCCGGTCTCTTTGTAACTGCTCAATGCTCTTGAGACTGTACTGGGAGTCACAGCACACGGCACACATGGATGTGCAATCCTGGAGGAGCTGGACTACCTGTGCGATCTGAATGGGCTGCAGGTACCGCCTCATGCTACCATTAGGGACAAGGACACTTGCAAAATGCAAAAAATAAATCAGTCCGAAAGAATAGGGAGAGAGCAATTGACTGTGGCCACCACCTTCAAAACAATTGCAATTTGGGGGGTTGTCTTGCTGTTGCCTCTCCTTTGCACCTGTTGTCACTTTCATTTGCACCTAAACTGTGGACACTGTTTCACAAAACTGTAGACACTCACAATTGCTCATGCTTCCTAGCTGGACAGATTGATATCCCTGAAGTTTAATTGACTTGGTGTTATCCTGTGATGATTACGAGTTCCCTTCAATTTTCTGAGCAGTGTAATGTACAAGCACGCACACATTCAAGAACTGGCAAGATCAACATGCAGGCAAATAAAGTGATGAATGACACGCGCACTGCCAGGCGGTGTGTTATATTTCAGTGTGTTGCATCATCAGAGATTATCTAACGAGCACCAGTGACACTAAGCCAACAAATAACGCTGGGACCTGCAGGGGTAAATTAGTTTCCTGCCTCACTTCTAAACCAATGACGGGTACAAAAGAATACATCTCACACTGTTCATCTCATTTACAGCAGCTGGGTGCCAACAGCATCACAAGCTTTTTTAATGAGAAGCTGTATATTTGTTTTAACCCCCCCCCAGCATGTTTTCACAGATTCATCTGGCTAGAGTGGATAATTTATCTTATGTTTAAAAAAAAATCTGATTAGGCCTAACACTTTGGCCCTCTTTCTGCGTGATGAATAGTACGAGTCATGTGTACGGATTTTGATTTATCTTCCTGACCTTTTATATGCAAAGGAGAGACATTCTGTACCATCATAATGTGACACGTCAGAAAAAGAGGTCAGGGCTATGAGAAAACAGAAGCCCCTCCCCCCTCCCCCCTGCCTCCCCTGTTTTCTGGGATGACAATTGTTTTGCTGTGGCTGGGGTCCATTTACAGAACGCTGAACTGTGTCCTCACTGGTTCATCATGTTTCATGTTATCCTTTGGTTCGAAAGAAAAACATGACTCGCTTTCAAATAACCAGAGGAAGCAGCTGATGGTTTACATGATCCGATCTTTGGTGGGCTTGGAGAAATTCCTTAACCGTTCCTCAGAATACCTGGCAACCAAGTATCAGCCATGGGCAGATGACTCTAAAAAGGAACTGGCTTTTTCCCCCCTTGGTTAGTTTCCTGTCAATTCTATGTTGGTTTACGTCATGGTTTTTTAGCAGGACACAAGGCGCAGAGCATGACGAAGACATCCGTTTTATTGTTTCTTCTTCCTTTTCAACTAAACAACACAAAAACAACAAAAAGGAGAGTCAAAACCGGAACTGAAGTACAACACATAAACTGACACAAACAATGTGCCAGCAACTAAAGAACATAAGGGCAACTTAAATAGGATCCCCAATTAGAGGCAACAATGTACAGCTGCCTCTAATTTGGGACCACCAAAACCTAGATCTGAGGTCAGGTCCTGACTATGACCCCCGGGCACACAGAGAGTCCCAGAGGCACCCAGCCAGGACCTGACATTTTCTTTGTTTACTTGACAGATTTTGATGTTTTGCTTGTATTAAGTAGATTACTGATATACCTCCTTTCATGTTTCTCTTGATGAAGCAAGATCTGAGGAGTTAAAATTAACCTGTGGTGTCCCACAAAGGTTGGTGTTATGACCTGTTTTCTTCCTGCTATACGTGCCACCTCTTTAGATCTTCAGACGACACAGATGTCAATCACGCTGCAATGCAGATGACACACATGTGTGCATTAGAACCAAATCTGACTGAACAGCTGCCACGTCAAACCTGCCCAACTGCATGGGTGAGATAAAACACCGGATGCAGTACATGCTCCAACTCAATAGCAAGAAATGCTTATAGGCACCCCACAGCAAATCATCAAATCTGATGCATCTCACCGTCTCTGATGCAGACAAGCTTATACATTAATTTGTTATCACCAGAATGCATTATGGGAATGCTGTACTATTGCGGCCTGCCAGCAAATTCAATAAATAAAATACGGATCATCCAAAACAGTGCTGCAAGGATCCTGAAACAATCAAAAACATCTGCCCACACCACACCTCTCCTTGTGGACCTTCATTAGCTTCCTGTCCTTCAAATAATTGACTTTAAAGTTTATATTTTTAGTCTATAAAACTATCAATAGCTTGGGAGCTGTCTACTTATCTGACCTGCTTTCCCATTGTTAACCTCCATGCCCTCTACGGACTAGCAATGCCAAGCTGCTCAATTAATCAAGAAATGGGATACTGCACCTTTTCTTCCATTGAACCTCACCTCTGGAACTCCCTTCCTGACAGCCTCACGCTGCACAGACAATCAAGATATTTAAAGCAGGCCTTAATACTCACCTTCATCAGTTGGCCTAACCTTCCCTTTAACCAATTGATACTGTACATTGTGATATAATAATATGTTTTATAATGCTAGTTTACTGTATTTTCATTATATTTAAAAGTGTATATTCTTTATATATATTTTATTTAATAATAATAATTACTATTTCATCTAATATTGATATTCCTTTCTAATTTAAATATTTTATTATTTTCATCTGCTTTGAGATTATTCTTCTATAATTTAAAGCACTTTAAAAATGCAATAATAATAATTATTATTATTATTACTGTTTTTATTATTAAATTAAAGTCCTACAAACAATGAATAATGAACACGTCTGACACCCGACAAAGTGTGACTTATCCACATCCTGCTTCTTCCCCTGACCATACCACCCATAATGTTTGATTGACAGACCAAACTATTCAAATCACTTTTGGACTTGTACATAGCTGCCAGTGTCAGTGGTACCGGCACTGTTTCCATTTCCGTTCCAACAGTAACTCCACAGTACTAGTAATATTCTATCCGAGGTGCAGACACTGAGGCAGGTGCCAGTACAGAGGTAGACCATACATTTGCCACACCCTAAGAGCGGGCCAAGTATTTCCACAGAGTTCACTCCCATTGCAACCATGGAAAACAACAAACAACCACAATGTCTTACGCCATTTACCTGCAGCCAATTCGTGGCGGCCTAGAGGTGGAATCCTGGCAGATGATTAGACTGCAGGCATTCTAATAATTAGGACAGGTACGAAGTAAGCTATTCCAAGATGTATTTATTTCTCTAACATCATTTTAGCCCACTCAATTTTTTTCTGCTTACATAGATCTTGGAAGAACATACATTTTCTAATACAATACCCCATGGTAAAATCTAACCTGCAAACAAGTGGAGTCTCATATAAGCAATTGGTCTTCACACAGCCACTAGAGCACTCAGCACCTCCCTCAAGGTGGGGGCGTACTGCGGTTATTGTAAGCTTGCGGTCACTCAACGTTCGTCTTACCTGCCGTAACTATCTCACCTCAAGCTGTGTTTTGTTTGCCTCCCAGGAGCATCCTTTAGTCTTCAGCGAGTGACCATGCGCATATACAAGAAAGCCATGACTTCCAAGGAACCCTATAGTTCTCAGATATAGAATTGTTTTGAGGCATGGATCTGGGCAAGTTAATAAAAACAAATGACTTGCAGTCAGAAAAAATATTATTGGTGCACAGAGTGTCAATAATAGTTAAATGGAAAAAGTTTAAAACCAAAAAAACAGTTCCTAGAGCTGGCTAACCAGCCAAGCATTGTAAACGGGCAAGAAGGGTCTTGCTTACAGAAGTGATCAAGTACTAATAGCCACTGTAATAGAACTTCAGCTTGGTAAATTTTCTAGACAAAAGCCTGAATACCTATATCTCACAAAAACAAGAATGTCCTTAAGTGGCCCAGTCCAAGCATTGACTTGAACAACTTGTAGTCAGTTGTAGTAGAAGATTGCAGTTCCATATTGAGGGACGCTAGCAGGAAGAATGACAGAAACTGTTTACATCCTGGTGTGCAAAGCTGATAGAGACCAACAAGAGGACTTGATGCTGTTAACATGACATGTTTTAGTTTTAACATGACGTGTTGTAGTGTTGTGTGTAGATTGATGGAAAAACCACAAAACTATACATTTAATCTATGACAAAATGTGTATAAGTGAAGTGGTTTGAATACATCCTTAAGGCACTGTACCTATCTCTGAGAGGTTTTCATTTTAAACAACTTCCACACATCACCTGTATCCTGGGCGAGACAGCTTGATGTCATCAAATACATTTCTCCAAAGCTTATTGAGTGTTTTTTACAGAAACATACTGTGTCTGTCTAACTACATTGTCTCATAAATCCACTTATACTGCATAAGGCATAAATGTATTACGATTTGTTGAATGTCTCGTTTTGTTGTGTTTTATCTGACTCCTGGAACGATAAGACACACAAACATCTGCATTTCACCAAATAAGTATATTATAACTTCCGGATCCTGGGGAACACACTGGTGATTGCGGTTTCTGGTTGTGATTTTCACAGCTGGATAACATACATTTGTTCAGAGTTGTCAGCAACAGTTTTCTAGGTGAAAAGGAATTGTCACAAAAAAATCCAATGCCATGACAAACAGAATATAATATTCAGTAGAATATTTAAAACACAAGGAAGGTTTTGGTTTGCCAGTACAATGGCCACAATCCTAACTGTTGATTTTGAAGTTAGGTGCCATCAAAAGGGTTTCATTTTTGTAAAAGTGGGTAAAATGTGCAAGAAAGCATTATTACTTTATACTTATTCATTTTATCTTATTGATGCAAGATGTACACTGCAAAACAACCTACCCATAAAAATGTTTGGGCTAGCAGTTTAGCAAAGTTATGTTTTTTATTATTTATTTTATTTTATAGCAAGGACAAGCAATAATAACTCATTTAGCATTTGGATTCCTACACATGTCAACAGTTGTTGGCCTGTACAGCTGATATTTTAAATTGCTTAAATGGTGTTAGGATGCCTTTCAGTGAGCTGCATCATTGTTAGACCAATGTTATAATCTAAAATTAAAATTGAACAGTGCTGTCTGGTTTTGGTTTGGGATTATATTAAGGTTTCCTTGAATCGTTTGGTTTTTTCGACTTCTTTTAGTGTCTTAAGAACCTAAATAAAGGTAGAAGCATTTTTCAAATGGCTAAGAACCCTGTCTGCCTGTATGAACCAGAAAAAAATGTGGTGTGCTTCGGAGGAAAAATCTCAGCATGAACAATTTTTCAGAATCATGAAAAACAATTCCCCTGGATTAAAGAGGAGACGGAACCTCAGGATTATTTTCAGTGCCTAGTTCTAAAGCCAGGACCCATAATGGTTTGCGGGTGCGTTTGTATATATGGCATGCGTGACTTGCATATTTGTATATACAGGTTTTAGAGCAACATTTGCTGCAATCCAGTCAACATTTCTTTCTGGTTACTGTTTTTTAAGGCCACGCTTATTTCAACAAGACAATGCCAAACCACAATCTGCATGTTTTTCCACAGCATGGCTCCATAGTATAGGACGTTTGGACTGCCTGCAGCAATTGGTCTTCTCGACTCCCAAATGCTTACATAGTATCGGTAAAAGAAGAGGTGATGCAACACAGTGGGAAACATGCCCCTGCCCCAACTTTTCTTAAATGTGTTCCTGGCATGAAATTCTAAATATGCATGTTTTTTCCCAAATTATTAAAATGTCTCTGTTTCAACATTCGATATGTTGTCTTTGTACTGTTTCCAATTAAATACAGGGATACATTATTTGCACATTATTGTAAACTGTTTGCATTTGCATTTTCCACAATTTTGTTTTGTTTTTGGAAATGGGTTGTACTATTTAAATAGTATACTTCAGCGTGGTAAAATGGACCCACTTATTACTTTAGTAAATTTATAATAGATAATTGGAAATAGCATTTTATTACACAAAAAATATGCTATTAATGTATTTTTTATATATTTATTTTTAATACTATATAAAACCTGGATGTGCAGAGAGAAGTGATGTATGTGTACGTGCATATTGTTGGGATTTTAAATATTAACATTTGGTTTTTTTTAAGATGTACCCCCCTTACTCCAGAGAATCCTATGAGTATTTTTGTGTGTATGTATGTGTGTGTGTGTGTGGCATATCGTAATTAAACATGCATGGGTGTTTTTTTCAGCGTGTTTTTTCCACTTGCCTAGGTTTTGACAGGACTCAACAACAAGCCCAGGTGGATCCAGGCGTGCAAACATGCTTGTAAATACAGCCATGAAACACACACATTAGCGCCTAGACTAGATGAATATGCACACGCCACTGGAGCTTGGCCAGAACACCAGAGCATGCAATAAAAAAGAAGTTTGTGAAACAGTTCTGTTCTGTGGAGAAATGCCCACAGACCTCGCTCTTCTACAATAGGTATAATATTAAAATTGCAATCCAACCCACAGAAGGCACTGAATTCATATAACCTCAATACCGGTAATCTTAAATGTACACTATTTAGCAGATTCAACAATACATACAGAACACAACAAATGTATTCCTGTAAAAAACATTTAAAATGGTTGGCGCAATTACATGTAGCTATAATGATCCCTGACCACCATAGGTTGCAATGGATAAGCAGGTCAGCGAAATTACAAAAATGTTAATCAATTGTTAGCAACTAAGTTTGGCCTTATGAATAATTAAGTTAATAAATTCAATGACAGTAACAGTATTGTGTATCTATTTGAACTGATAAAATAACCATTATTGTTCGTGTAAAATAGTGAAAATCATCTTGTAATCTAAATGTTGTTATCAAAGCCTTAAAATAAGTAGATGCATAATATAGGCGTATCACGGAATAAGCTTGTGTTAAAGTATCTTCTTTCCAACAAAACGATCGCTGTTTGCACATAATTAAAACATACCAAACCAATTAAAACATTCTTTGCTTTAAGAGGCACACCCAATGCAAAAATACTTAAGGTTTATCTGCTGGCTACTTGTAAGCTTTTTAATTTACCCGTAAGAATTACCCGAAGACTTGCCAGAAGAATTCCCTGAAGGTAACGAGTGCTTTGATTATGCCTCTGCAGCTTTCTTAACTCTTCAGCACTGAAAAAAAGTGTCTGTTGCTTGCCTTGTTAGATGCCACTTCCTACTGAACACTCTCCTCAAGTCACAATGTCTGTATTATTTTGGAAGGGTAACTTCTTCAGGCATTACCTTTGAATATCTTTGCATCATGGCCCTGAGATAATTAATACTTTTAATGTATTCTCCTAATGAATTTAGGGGGCTTTCAAGGGCCCCGTGTCCCACTTGTTGCAGACCCTTGACCTAAATTGTTGTTTTCTATCCATGATGTCAACAGTACATATACAATGCCAATTTAAAACAACGCATCTTTCATCACTGGATGATCTGCCCTGGAGCTTTTGTAAAATGTAAAATACCATTCTGAAAGCTTTGAGTGGGATGGCAATGGTTATGGACATTGAACAAGACATTTTATAAGTACAGTAATGGAAATTGATGAGTAGAGAAGAATGATATGTTCTGCTCACTGTTAAGGGTTAAAAAGAATCCCATTCAATTACTTTGAAAAACATTTCTTACCAGAAATTCAAGGAATTAGTACTGGATACTCAAAGAATTGTGTGCCTCCACCTAGTGAGATGCAATAACACCCAACTAGCTTCTATTAAGTGACCAATAGAACCTGTGCCCATTGTTCAAGAGCTTTGAAAACATTTGGTGGGACTGATCTTAGCTGACAGTTTTTGTTGTATAGAAAATGAATGTTCAAACTTTTGATAACATTTAGAAAAATGCTAACATAATATTCTGCTGAATCTTGCTTCACAACAATTAGAAGCCAGGTAAAGTGCAGAATATGTAATAAACTAGCTATCAACAATTTTATGAGAAACATTTAACATCCAGATTTAACATAAATTTCACAGGAGACTGAATTCAGAAACTCCTCAAAACAAGCAACACCTGAAATTGGATTGTAAATTGACTAAATACAAGCCACTCTTTTGTTATTTTGGCTGTGTGCTTAGGGTTGTTGTCCTGTTGGAAGATGAACTTTCGCCCCAGTATGAGTTCCATAGCGCTCTGGAGCAGGATTCCATGAAGGATGTTTCTGTACATTGCTGCATTCATATTTCCCTCAATCCTGACTAATCTCCTAGTTCCATGAAAAACATCCCCACAGCATGATGCTGCCGCCACCATGCTTCACTGTAGGGATGGTATTGGCCAGGTGATGAGCGGTGGATTCTGGCTGGCCAGTCTACCATACAGGCCTGATGGTGAAGTGCTGCAGAGGTGGTTGTCCTTCCAGAAGGTTCTCCTCTCTTCACAGAGCTTCGCTGGTGCTGTGTCAGAGTGACCCTCGGGTTCTTGGTCACCTCCCTGATTGAGGCCCTTCTCTCCGATCGCTCAGTTTGGCTAGGCGGCCAACTCTCGGACGAGTCCTGGTGGTTACAAACTTCCATTTACTTCCATTTATGGATGATTGAGCCCACTGTGCTCATTGGGACCTTCATTGCTGCAGAAATTTTTCTGTACCCTACCCCAGATATGTGCCTCAATACAATCCTGTCTCTGAGGTTTACAGACAATTCCTTGGACTGATTTGGTTTTATGGCCTGGTTTGTGCTCTGAGATACATTGTCAACTGTGGGACCTTTTATAGGCAGGTGTGTGCCTTTCCAACTCATGTCCAATAAACTAAATTTACCACATGTGGTCTCCAATCAAGGTGTAGAAACCTCTCAAGAATGATCAATAGAAACAGGATGCATCTTAGCTCAATTTTGAGTGTCATGGCAAAGGTTGTGAATACTTACGTTTTTTATTTTTAAAAAGTTGCAAAAATAAAAAGTATTTTTACTTTTTAAAAAGTATAAAAAGTATTTTGAGAAACCAGTTACTACAGTCAATACAGCTCAAGGATTGGTTTACAACCGAGCGTCTGAGGAAGGCACCAATGTGCCAATTTAATTCCAGCATAGGAGAATTGTAAGATTCCAATTGCGCCGATTCATAGGTGGTAGAGGCTTGGCACCAGTAAGAAGTGCCGGGAGCTCAGGGTGTTGACTGGATGATGAGCTGGTAGTGGCAGAGTCACACAAACAAGTGTCACTTCTTTCCCCCTTTTAATCTCAGGGTTTTAGAGTGAACTCAAAGAAGAGCTGTCCATTCTGCGAAACTCTGTTCTGGGGTCTGGAACTGGACTCAGTGTGGAACCATGCATTTGTTTACAGAATGGGTGGTTCTCCTTCCTCTAACTCTGTTTGCGGCTGTTCCATCATGGTTGTTATGAATGCAACTGGTTCCGTGCTGGGTATTTTCCATCTGCCTGAATGCATCTCACCAACTTAATTGAAGGCTCCAAGTATCCCAATCCTGCCTCAGGGCATTGGTTCCTTGGAGGGTTCCTATAAACGTTCTAACAGGGTGCTCCTTTGGGTATGGGCATGTGTGGCAGAGACTTAAGGGCAAAGTGGTCTGCGGCACAAAGAGTGCAACATATAAATTACCTGGAGCTCCTAGCAATTTTCCTAATGCATTTTCAACTGACTTGCTTGAACCAGTGTGTGCTAGTTTGCAATGATAACAGGAAAGGAGCATGACTCCTCTCACTGTTAATTGTTTCCTGCTCCCAACTTTGTATGGAGCAATGTGCACTTTTGTTTGCTGCTATTGATTAGTCTCTACCGGGAATTGCAACCTGTGTGCAGATCTACTTGCCAGCCAAGAGCCCTGTTGTTTACAATGTAGGCTCTTCAGTACATTCCTGGTTTTGGGAGACTTTTGGAAAGACAGATGTAAATAAAACATACATTGTCTGGTGTACTACTATTGAAATCCAGGTTGTAATACACATATCTATTGGAAAAATCTGGCAAATAAGAGTAATTTACTTCAGGAAGAATATACAACTACTAGGCAATTGGTATAGATTAAAGATCATATTTAAGTAAATGAATTCCTACACATTTTGCAAATGCTTTGTAGTCAAAAAAGATTGTATACATGTTTTATGTATATTTTGTATATTTTCTACAAGGCAGAGACATTTTTCTTCTCTTCATAAAATATATATAATGTAGCTGAGAGAGCAAATGAACAATCAAGGCATCTTTGTAACAGTTGACCAGATTTTTATCAAGTCAAACCTGCTCATTAGACGCTGAGTCTATATTTTACTGGGCCGAAATAGAACAAGTTTTCAGTAATTGGGACTAGAAGGTTATATATGCTTAAATCATAGCTCTTAGATAGTGAGTATAAAATAATTTGCATCCCACATCTCAGAACTATTTTGAAGTGAATAATTTTTTCATAACCCCAAATGGTCCTCATCTTAAGGGCAAATTAATTGCAGAGATTTGAAATCCTAATGCATTAATAGACAGGTTTTACAGGGGGTGTAATCACATATTTACAATTATTATTAATTGTTAAAAGTACAAATACATATATTCTGTGGTGAACAAACAATGCTTATAAAAATGATTTATTGTTGATTTGGATATTTTAATTTCTAGCATTGATTGCATTTAGGATTTAGCACTGCTCAGAACAATGAGGGAACACGTAATCATCACAGAATAACACCAAGTCAGTTAAACCAGGGATATCAGTTCAGTCAGGAAGCATAAGCAAATAGTAAATCAACCTGTCTGGAGGCAAATGAAAGTGTCAACAGGTACACAGGAGTGGAAACAACAAGAAAGCCCTGAAAAAATGGAATGATTTTACATGTGGATGCCACAGTCAATTGCTCTCTCTGTATCCTTCCTGTCTAATTCTTCAAAAGTTTTTTCTAAGTGTTCTTGTCACAACTGGTAGCATGAGGCGGTACCTGCAGCTTAATCAGGTTGCACAGGTAGTCCAGCTCCTCCAGGATGGCACATCCATATGTGCCGTCGCAAGAAGGTTTGCTGTGTCTCCCAGTACAGTTACAAGAGCATGGACAATGCCCTGCCTCACGTGGCGAGAGTATGTAGGCAGTTCCTGGATGAAAAAAGTATTGATGCCTTTGCCTGGGCCTCACATTCCCTTGACCTGAATCCAATATAGAACATCTGGGAGATTTTAATTGTTTCATTTGTTTTGGGTTTGGATCCAGCCATCAATCATTGGTTATTTTGGATTTCCATTGACCGTTCTTACGTCAATTTGTTCTCAATAAATAAAGATTTTGATCTTTTATATATTCTGTTCATCGCCCAATGTGTGATTTACAGTGGGGAGAACAAGTATTTGATACTCTGCCGATTTTGCAGGTGTTCCTACTTACAAAGCATGTAGAGGTCTGTAATTTGTAATCATAGGTACACTTTCTTTAAGAAGCCCTCCTGTTCTCCACTCATTATCTGCATTACCTGCACCTGTTTGAACTCGTTACCTATAGAGAAGACACCTGTTCAGAGACAAAGACACACAACCTCTCCACAATCAGGGATAAAATTGTAGACCTCCACAAGGCTGTAATGGGCTACATGACAATTGGCAAGCAGCTTGGTGAGAAGGCAACAACTGTTGGCGCAATTATTAGAAAATGGAAGAAGTTCAAGATGACGTTCAATCACCCTCGGTCTGGGGCTCTATGCAAGATCTCACCTCGTGGGGCATCAATGATCATGAGGAAGGATCAGCCCAGAACTACACGGCAGGACCTGGTCAATGTCCTGAAGAGAACTGGGACCACAGTCTCAAAGAAAACTATTAGTAACACACTACGCCGTCATGGGTTAAAATCGCACGCAAGGTCTCCCTGCTCAAGACAGCTCATGTTCAGGCCCGTCTGAAGTTTGCCAATGACCATCTGGATACTTCAGAGGAGGAATGGGAGAAGGTCATGTGGTCTGATGAGACAAAAATAGAGCATTTTGGCTAAACTCCACTCACCGTGTTTGGAGGAAGAAGAAGGATGAGTACAACCCCAAGAACACCATCCCAACCGTGAAGCATGGAGGTGGAAACACCATTCTTGGGGATGCTTTTCTGCAAAGGGCAACTGCACCGCATTGAGGGGAGGATGGATGGGGCCATGTATGGGGCCATGTATCGCGAGATCTTGGCCAACAACCTCCTTCCCTCAGTAAGAGCATTGAAGATGGGTCGTGGCTGGGTCTTCCAGCATGACATTGACCCGAAACACACAGCCAGGGCAACTAAGGAGTGGCTCGGTAAGAAGCATCTCAAGGTACTGGAGTGGCCTAGCCAGTCTCCAGACCAGAACCCAATAGAAAATCTTTGGAGGGAGCTGAAAGTCTGTATTACCCAGCGACAGCCCCGAAACTTGAAGGAGCTGGAGAAGGTCTGTATGGAAGAGTGGACCAAAATCCCTGCTGCAGTTTGTGCAAACCTGGTCAAGAACTACAGGAAACGTATGATCTCTGCAATTTCAAACAAAGGTTTCTATACCAAATATTAAGTTCTGCTTTTCTGATGTATCAAATACTTATGTCATGCAATAAAATGCTAATTAATTACTTAAAAATCATACAAGGTGATTTTCTGGATTTTTGTTTTAGATTCCGTTCCTCATAGTTGAAGTGTACCTATGATAGAAATTACAGATCTCTACATGCTACGTGTATTGTAGCTTTCTGTAAATTATCATCATTTTGGCGCTGCAGTCTATTTTTAATTTCATGTCATGAATATTTGTTCGAATTACTTTAACAAAAAAAAACAAGAGATTTTCCTGCTAAAGACTTATTCTTTGCTGACATTTGATGCTAGGAAACATTTTATTTAACATTGAGCTTAAGACTATTTCTTACTAAGGTTACGACTATCGCTAAAACCATAATTACAGAATGTGCAGGTTTAGGCTTGATGTTTAACAAAGTGTGGCAACAGGGACCTAGTCACCAGCTCTGATCCAAAAGCGTATCTTCCCTTCATTAATTAATACATCAGAGGCTGAAACATCAGCCAACAAACAGGCTGCTAACAGTTCAGAAAAACAATGCCAAATATCACAAAACAAACAATAACACACAAAACAAACCCCATCCAGGGAAGGAAGTTATGGATGATGGGTAGAACAGTGGATCGGGAGAGACTGGGAAACAGAGGAGTGATGGATGTGATGGGGGCCGCTGGAGAGGCAGGGAGGGGAGACGGAATGAGCTAGAAAACAGAGAGACAAAACAGAAAGAGAAAGGTTACATGGGGAGGAGGAAAAGAGAGATGAAGACAGAGAGACGAGGGGTTGGTGGGGTGCAGTAAGGGGTCCCACCAGAGGCAGTGTGAAGTGAAGCTGAGTGAGTGGTTGAGGTGAGTGAGCAGCAGTCCTGGAGCGTCTCAGAGGGCCATTCCTGACTGGACACGGTAAGGCTGGGAAGGGGAGGGTGTGCCTACCCCGGTCCCCTGGGGGGACCCAGCCCCAGCTCTGCCTGACATAAGTACCTCTCCGAAGATGAACATCACCTCCACTGCAGCTTAGAAGGTCGGAAAATTGCTCCCATTGCTCGTCCCTCCCTCTTCATCTTCCCCGTCCCATTTCCAGGGAGAGACAAGCATATCAGTCATAGTAAGTCATCTCATCCCTCAGTGAAGTAGTTCTCAGCAAAGGTAATGCGCGTCTTCATCCTCCACTTGCTCTCGCTTTGTTTATCCTCCTCGACCAGCCGTGGACGGTCTCACCAGCAACGCCGGGCCTAAAGGTGGCTTTTACACTCCTTTACTCTTCCACTTGGTGGGACATGGAGACCACTCTGGGAACCGCGGCAGACCTTTTTCCACATGACTTTTCCCTTTAAAGCCTTTCTAGAATAAAGCCCTGTTACTCACACATGGATTGTGGGTAAATTATGGATATGGCGATGAAGTTGTGGGATGTCTTAATGACACCCAACACGTCTCCGGGTGATCATCCCCAGCCACCATAAATTAACTAGCGCTCATAATTAAACTGCATGGAGGGAAAAAATAACAACTTTGGTCGTTAATTAAATATTGCCTGTGCCACCAATTTACTTACGCAATTACGCTTACTGATTGTGTCACGTCTCCACTCACACACTCCTCTGTTGGGTATAGCTGCTACCGTGACTTCAGACCAAAACGAAACTGAGAGAGATTGTTAGATAAAGACAAAACAGAAAAAGTAAAATTTAATGCTACTCATATAAATTGCCAGAGCTTCTCGGGGGTAAGATGTATCGCTACTCTCTGGTATACATCTGTTCAAAACAATATGCATGTATGAAGTTTTTTCGCCCAGAGATCATCTTTTCATATTGGTAAACAGAGGATTAGACTCTCGAATTAGATGCTGTCAAGTTTGAAAAGTACTTGAAAAAAGTAGCTCCGGCTGTTCATTCCAATAGGCTACAGGTAAATGATTCCCGTTTAGACGTTGAGTTGCACCATTTCATGAATGCAAATGTGATGCTGCCTGCTAGATGATGCTAGCTTGGCCTGACGTTTACTGTTCTGTTCTGTGCTGTACCCATCCCAGGATGTTGCTTATCTCAGTGCTTCCCTTAAGCTTTTGGGGCCTCATAAATTTTTACTTATACAGAGGATGTGGCACACGCCAGAGGAAACATTGCAGCAGAACTCTCAATCTACATCCATTTATCCACATTAAACGAATGCTTTGGGGCTTCCTACGGAGGGATAAGAGTCTAATGGCACTGTCCAAAATAAGTTTGCTTCAGTGTAGCGGTGTGGTGGTGTAAACTTCAGCAGCACATCCAACATTTATGTCCCTCTTTGATGCTTTTATCACCTAGAATATGGTCCACCCAGCCAAGCATGCTGTCACTGCTTGATCTGCCACATCCAGGCAGATCTCCCAGGCCACCCAGGTACACAGAATAACCAGATATCAGTTAAACATCTAAAGGCACATTATGCTTTTTTCAAATTCCGCATTAGCAACAGCTATGGCCGAGCTCATGCGAAATAATGAGTTCATAATAGTTATAATAAAAACAATACATCGAATGTATAACCGACAGGAACCGAAGCCCTAGTCAGAAGTGTGTGATTGAACGGGAGCAGGCTTTTTGCGGAAGTTCGGAAGACGTTGTGGGGAGTGAAGATGATTCCCACGCCGTAGTGTACCATGTGAGTCGCCCACCTTGCGGTACAGTTAGCAGTGGAATAGCGATAATGTCTGCTTGTCTTGAGGGAGGGCAGGGTACACGTGCTAACTGTAATCAGAGGTTGTTCATGCCATGTAGAGGAGCGGTAACAACCCCTAGCTCCCTGCTGGACACGCCGCGGCTACATTAGTGGATAATGTTCTCCGGTGCGGGACACCATTTTTCTTACGCTCAGCATGCGAAAGTAGAGGAATCTGTCACTGTGAATTAACCACAGGCCTCGCCGCCGAGCGAACATGGGCTATCATCTATAATTGGAGTTAGGAAGAAAGAAAAAAAGAGCGGCTGAAAAGAAGAGGACTCGGGGAAAAGAAGGAAAGGCATTTCAAAAAAACGAATGGTCTCGACCGTTGTTAGTAAGGCTACATCGTTGAGAAGGTGGTATGTCGGGGACTTAACGAAGCTTTTAGCGACTGTCAACCAGCAGGATGGAACCATGCAGGCGGTGCTCTAACACTGTAACTGTCCCCTCTACAGCTTGGTTTATTTAGTCCCTCTGAGTGGTTCTGAAGCTAGTCCTGGAAGAGAGAGGCCTGTCTGGGCAATTGCTTGCCTTGCGTGTTCTGAGTGCTTCTGCTGCCTGCTCTAAAGTCTTGGAGAAATGACGAGTTTACCTGATGATATCGACAGCTCTGCTGTAAAATCTCTTGACATAAGAGGTCAAAAAGACCTGTGTTTTTTCTCCGCCCCCTTGGGGTTTGCTACCCATCTAAAGGGAAGTAAATCTCAGAGCGGAATCACTTTTCTGACAATAATTTATAAATTATGCACAGCCTGTGTTTGAATTGAGAAAGGCTTTCATATCTCTTCCATTAACTCAGATTAAGATTTCATAGTGATGCTTGGGAGATGCTAGCAATATCTCTGCCTTATTTTAATGAAATTTTTATCAGTGCTTTTTCTGTAGTAGCACACTCCTATTGGAATGTGTGTAAATCTGAATCTTGGCTTTGGACATGAACTCCCCTCAACCTGACTGTATTAGTGCACAACTTCTGACCAGGAACCATAGCGCTGTGGACAGAAGTAGCGCACTACATAAGGGATAGGTTGGCATTTGGGATGCATACCCCTGACTGCCAGTGGCTCCCAACGTTTCAATATTTGATGGGCTCCTGCTAACTCAGCCGTGAGATTCCAGCTGCAGAGATTTAACTCTAATGTAAAAATTGTGAACGGATGAAAACTGGGATGTCATAAGTAATACATCCATTCCAAGTGGGGGGCAAAGCTACCATCCACAGACAGACAAAAAGAAACAGGAGGAACGGGAAAAAAATAAAAAGGTTAGCACGGAACAACTCTTTCTTCTCCTTTATGCTCCCAAAATGAAATGACTTGAAGCTATACGACTAATATATAATCCCACCACCACCTGACCCCTTCGGCGTTTCAGGGCTTCAATTGACTCTTAATTGTGCCCACTCTGTACTCCATTTTGTGCAGCCATCAATAAAAAGGGTCCCTTAATGTCCTGCTCCTAAAGAAAGGGGCATCACACCACTTACTGTTTATAGGCCAAATCCATTTCTTCAAGGCACTCGTCCCCATTCCCCCTTTCTTCCTTTCTCAGCCTCCAAAACGGATTTCAAAACATTCGGAAAATCTGTCTATTCAACTCCGTCCTGATGCATTCATGCTTGGGAACAGAGAGAGGTCAGTACGAGAATGCTATGATGAACGTTAGCTCGCTCTCCCTTTCCCGGCTGCTTCACCTTGTACACAAACTGTATTTCAATTACATCATCCTGTTGTTGAAGGGATTGTAACGCACAGGTGGAAATGGAAATGTACAAATAGTACGATTACTTCTAGTGTATTTCAGGTTTAAAAAGGTATTAGGCTTTATTGGGCTTATTAGGTTTTCTCTTCTTGTCGCTGCGGGATTATATGACCCCAGTTGCAAACAGGCTCAGATTAAGATGTACCTTATGTACCTTTGACCGGTATAAATCGGGCTTTGGTCAAAAGTAGGGCACTATGTATGGAATTGGATGCATTTTGGATGTAATCCATAGCTTTGAGTCATAGGTTGTCTGGTGAGTGCGAGGGACACTTGGTAATGGCGCTGCTAACAATGCACTCTGTGTGCAGGAGAAGCCAAGGAGAAGAATTGGGTTGCCGGGGGCAAATAGGGTGAAGAAACACTTTTAGTACATAACAGAATATATATGTTTTTTCATTCCGTTATACAAGCGGGCTCTGCTGAATACATTTGTCTTGACAGTAGTTTAGCATCTCCCCCCCCCCCGCCCTTCACCCTGTTGAAAGATTAAACCTCTCTGATTGTGATGAGCAAAGCTGCTGTCTTCCTTTGTGAGGTTGTTTCTTTATAGTCACCATGCCCCCTTTTTTTGCCAACAGTTTTTACCAGTCTCAGTTGTTGGTCCCAAACTTTGAAGGGTGTTCCGGGGGACAAGGGGACTAGAAGTCCATGTATCTAACTCTCAGTGGAGCGTACAATCAGAGAAGTGTGTGTTCTACTGTGGCATAAGCTTTCCTCTTACTGTATTTATGGGGTTTTATTACCAATAATAACATTGGTCCTTTGGGAACTGGAGGCTAAGTATGCCCCCTAGCACTCAAGCCCTTTTACACAGAAAGAAATACTCCCATCTTGCTAACATAATACAAGCCTCAGTAGCTGGGTGTTTCCCAACGGCCCCCTGCTGCCTCTGAAGTACACTATCCTTGACCAGGTTCCATAGGGCTATGCAGGGAATAGGGTTGCATTTGAGACAAAGTCTCTGTCTGACTTTGTGGTAAGACATGCACTAGTACATCCTGGTCTGATGCTTATCTTTTAATGCTGATGAATGGAGAAAACAAGACAATATCATGGTCATAGAATGGTTTGATCTTTGTCAGTGCTTGGGTGGAGATTTCAGCAATATACATGGCCCAAATGTACATGGTTCCGCTATTTGCAACTGTAATTGCAATTGGAATAAATATGACAACAGTGATTACAAAAATAAATCTCTGACCGTTTGTTTTTAATAAAATATTGACCTAAATGATTTAAAGTTTTTGATCTTGTACACAAAATGTTTCATCTGGTTCAAAAAGCGTACACATATCCATGTGAATTTAAACTGACGGCTGAATAGCAGCTAGATAATGTTGTTGTTCTAGTTATTGCGCAACATCTATTGGCTCTTCTTTCCTGTATTCTGCTGAAAATGAATATCATATTTGATGCTGTGTACTGAGATGGCATTTAAAGGTCTGATGTTAAAGATTTAAGTGCTGCTGCAGTTTATGTCTCTGAAATCTATTAAGAGAGCTTGAGTATGCTCTGTACCGCTCTCTTCAATACTCCAGAGGACTACTTCTCAGAACCATGAGAGTGTTTTTCCAAACAAGACATCCACGACTTCACCCTCATTGTTATTCTTCATCTGCTATATTTTGGCTGCCGTTTCTTAAAACAAACCAACAGATCATAGTGGGGCTACTTTAAAGCAGAATTATGGTGTCGTATTGGTTTCATGTGAAATATTGTATATTTGTAGGTTATGTGCATGTATAGAATTTGAACCCGGTGAACTCCAAGACCTGTGTATGTCTGAGTTGGCAGACAACGAATTAGTCCATCTAGTCTTCCAAAAGGAGTGGAATTGAAAAGAGAGAGAGGACATGTGACTCTTTCTCATTCTATACTTCTCTGACACCCTTGTTATTTAAAAGTCATTTCCCTCATTAACAGAGAAGGACACTCATCTCCTCTGGGAGCAGAGGCAGCCTGATCGCAGCTCCAGGGGTTAACAGAACAGGCACATGCAGCTCAGCTATCAATAACTTTAGCTAATTGTATGCTTTGTAATTAGAAGCATAATCAATTACCAAATCGTTTGTGCTTTGTCCTGTTGCTGTCCCCTACGAGGGGACATTAGGAAAAGCTGAAGGGGAACAAAATGAAAACCTATTATGCGGTACAAATAATTAGAACGTGTTAGTTGGGAAATAAGAATAATTCCTGATCATTTATCACCTATGCTTTCACATTTTCAATATGAAAATTACACAGTGGGCTTAAAATAATGGAGATGGAAGCAAAACTTGATGGTTTGACCTCTGCATTGTTGAACCGCAAACGATGCGCTTAATCCTCATCTGTCCATTCCAATCTTAATTAATCCTCATAGACTATTGATGCTGAAGCAACTGTTAGACTTTCTAATTAGTATTGCAATTTAGACCGGATAATCTAGGAGGGCATCCCAATTACTACAGAGGAAATTGAAAGCTGTGACAAGATAATTGTGAAACAATCATTACAGGAAAGACAAATCCATGCATACATCATACACTCCACCGAACAATAAATAGATAACAAAAGAGTAATTTAAGAAGAGAAAAATCGGAAACAGTCTTTTGAATGTTTCAAAGCTGGCTTATTTAATTGATTGCTGCTATCGATAGCAAACCAATCTGTTAAGCTGCCTATGCCTATATAACCTGACCTGATTCTTCAGCTGTCACAATCAGTGAACAAATCTGCCATCCATGCTCCGTTTATCTAATCGGAGCCGGGCATTTACATGTCTTTGTGTTTCCACGTTGATAGGGCAATTAATAAAATATATGTTAATAGGATCTTAATTGTTTTACAACAGAGGGTTGACAAGGCTGTGGGAGCGAGAAGGGTTGTGGGTTGTCAGTGATATAACATGTGTGTATGGCCAGCCTGCCAGCCAGCCAGTCTGTAAAGAGCTAGAGAAAGCAGCATTGCCCAGAGCCTAGCATATGGTCCCCTTTCCAGGCTTAAACTGTATCACATAATGGGCTACTAGAGCCTGCTGTTGATTTCTGAATTATTAGTGATGTCACCAACTCCTTTGTCTCATTTCAAGACAATGGGTGCCGTCTTGCTTTTGCTCAGAAGATAATCCACAGAATTAAACGTGAGATTTTTGTGATATTTCTTTCGTACTGGTCCCACATGGGAATCAGACACACACGTCTGGCGTTGCAAGTGCCAGGCATTAAAGACGGAGACACAAACATGTTCAAAAGTAAAACATTATAATGCATAATGCATATTACATTTGCCTGTGGTGAAAGTATCAGTTTTATAACAAGTAATTTTGACAGTAAATGGGTGCTAATATGTTCTTGTAAATCAGCCTTTTAAAGTTAATTATAAACGGCTTAATCTTAAAGTGAGTGAAATCTGCCATATGTTTATTCAGTCTATTGGGGACACCAGATCCATTTAGAACTAAACCTGTTTCCCGTCGCCATTGAAGCTGCCTACTGGTGTATCTGGGAGAAAATGATAGATTATGAAACCATGGTTTCACAAACAAACACTGATACAGCACCAGCGTTGGTTCATTTCAGTTATAGTTAATACCCCAGTTCAAATCCCTGGGTCAGATGGCTTATGTACCAGTAAGACCATAAGTAAGGGACAGGATGAAAAACAAATTAAAAACCAATGGCACAATTTGATTTCCCAAAAGTAATCGCTAACGAAAGAAATGATTCCTCTGATGGATTGAGTCTGACTCGTTGGGCAGTTTATCAGCTGCATTAACCAGACCCCCAGCCGTGG
Source organism: Novumbra hubbsi (assembly GCA_016801125.1). Classification (NCBI taxonomy): domain Eukaryota; kingdom Metazoa; phylum Chordata; class Actinopteri; order Esociformes; family Umbridae; genus Novumbra; species Novumbra hubbsi. Next base: position 53,516 of record JACXGK010000478.1, read on the forward strand.
GTATTGTTATATTGAAAACTTTTTCCGGATGTGGCAGCTATCACAGAGTGTGTCGTTGGGCGTTGGGCTGTGTGTTTCCTGGAGCAGTGGTGTGTGGCCCATGCAATGCCCTCAGGGAGGCAGCAGCGAGCAAATATGGGCTCAGCCGCTTGCGCCTCTCTCCGTCTCCCGGTTTTAAAGTAGCCATTTACATAGAGAAATCTAATTACCCCAAATGATAGAGGAGAGTATTTGATCTCATCTGCTTCCCAAATGGCCCCCCATTCCCTCTGAAGTGCGTCACGTTTGACCACAGCCCTCTGAAAGAAGGTAGTGCGCTATACAGAGAAAGATTGGTTCAATTTGGGACCCGTATTTTCAGAAGTCCTTAGCAGAGCTGAACGCATTATTAAAAAATAGCTTTATGATGTCTTAGATGAAGGTAGCTTACTGAACAGAGGATCCAAGCATGAGAACAATTTAGTCTTTCTCTTTCTCCTTTTTTTAATTATTTTTCTTCCAACCACAGAAAAAAGAAAGGAACAGAGATTTGTTTTGTTTGTGTTGTGGGAGATCAGGTGTGGTCTTTTGATGGAGAACAGAAGCCAAGTAGGGGAATCTTTTGGACCATTGTGAAGGAACAAAGTCACTCCATAATTTTCTCTCTTTCTTCCGCTAAAGAGGAACTAAAGAGATTGGACAGCCTTGCTCATTCCTTGAGCTTTTCTTTCTAACATTGTGGAGCCTCTGTGTGCATACCAAATGTCACTCTATTCCCTCCATGGATTACTATGGGCCCTTGTCAAAGATACTGCACTATGAAGGGTATAGTGTATTCTTTTGGTCTCTGACTTGGCACAGTTCAGGCTCCAGGCTAACTGGGTGTTAAGTTGATTACCTCATAGTGAATCAATTCTTTATTTTCCCTTCAGGACTTCAACAATAAAGAAGCATAATATCGTCATTAGATTGGTTTGTCAGCAGCATTGCTTTCACTACATACTTGACACAAACATTTAGCTAAAAGAGATTAGAAGGAACTTAAAGCATTTGCGTGTTATATATATATATATATATATATATATTAATATACATATACACATACAATTAAATATACTTATTTGTATATTGTGTCATTTCTCAATACATAAAATAGGAATGCCTTATTCTTGAGAAAGGGTAATAAAATGTATTTATGTAATAACCTGTGCTTTTGCTGGTTTGTTGCACGCATATACAATATTTTTAAATAATGAGATTACATAATGTGATAAGTATAAATGTTTCTTGACCTTTCTTGAAAGTAGTTATTCTGTAGTTAATGCTGTCCCTTGACTTCGCCACCATGTACAAATATTTCAAATGAAAAACCAAAACCAGGACAAACAATTTGTTTCCATGTTTTACTGTTATTTAGTAAGAAAGTATATGTAAGTCCTTAATACAGCAAAACATCTATCTGTATTGTGTATTGAGGGGGTCAGCGTCCCAATGGTGATGTATATAGGTGTAATAAAGTGTTACTGTTAATATACATGTTGGGGATTTAGATGTATTTCTCATATTATGTGACCAAAATGTTTTAATTGATTGTATATATTAAGTAAAAAGGGTATGATCTGTGTCAGTTTATATCACTGTGAAAATCACTAACTGAAAATATATACGGACTGTATTAATTCTTTCCAGTGGCAAACTGGTATTGTTGGAGTGGACTATTTAAACAAACATTATCACAACACACTTTTATGAATTTTATAAACTGGTTTCAAGCTCTCTATCAAAGTTTCTAACATTCACTTCACAAGATATTTTAATAGAATAGCAAACAGTACATGTTTGGCCTCATATTCAGGAAATCCGAATTTGCCTAAAATCTTTCTGTGGTGTAAACATAATTACTGTTGATAATGTTATCAAAATGGTACAAATTTCTACTAATACTTAACCTGCCACATTAGTTCAGTTAGAGTGGGACATTTTTGCTAAATAAATGTATATAAAAAAACATAAAAATAAATTGCCTCTGTGATTTCAGAAGAACCCATTTTATACATGAAACACCAATTTATTGTGCTTTTACTGCCTCAGCTATACAGACAGAACCATATGTGTTTGCCCGTGTGTGTGTGTGTGTGTTTCCTCGCGTGTGTCTGGGTGTGTGTTTGCCCGTGTGGTGTGTGTTTGCGTGTTCCAATGATTTATGCTTCTCTACCCTTTGTTGCATTATAGCAATTTTCAATACCACACCAATTTCAGCCTCCATAATCTACAGGATGTTTTTTTCATTACAAAAATGACCATCAAGTGTTTCCAACTTGCCCTTATTTCGTATGACAAGATTAGGGCTTTCTGAAAATAACTGCCGGAAAGGTCTGCTCTCTGTGCGGCTTTTTGTTCCCTCTCTGCCTGAAATGATAGGTAATTTCTGTTACTCCATGAAGATATTTTAGCCCTGACCTTTCCTGTGCTATAATATATAAATTGATGAGCGCAGATGAGAGCAGATTGTCAGGCGGATCCCCTAACTCTCTCGCCTTCATCTCAATCTCAGAGGACGACAGAAAGGCTGTTCTAGCAGGCAGGGACGTTTTCATACGGTGGTTTCGCCGTGTAGCATGAGGTTTCCTCACTGGCAATTAGACCTCCATCAGTCGAGGAGATTTACACTGTTTTCTTATTGAGTGCCCTACCCACTGGGGCTCATAGGACTGTCAAAAGTAGTGCACTTTATCAGTGAACAGGGTTCTATTTGGGACAAAGAGTTGCTGCTGTGAAACTAGTATTCCACGAGTGGGACAGGACTCTGTTCTGGTTTCAAAATGAATGCAAAATTGCCGAAACTCCTGAGGAGAAAGAAATAATTTCTTTGATCTTCACGGTCTTGAAATAACATCGCCAAAAGCTCCTTATTCTATAAACTTCCCCCACACATAAAGGACCACGCTCCCTCACCAATTTTCACACCGTCGCCGACCACGGACGGAGTGCTGCTCCTCGCTAAATTGGAGACCACAAAGGACAATGCTGCTGTAGTGAGAGACTCTCAAGAAAACCTTTTCACAAAAAAACACCAAGAACAAAGACAAAAAGGTACTTTAACTGTTACTATTGTCCACTTGTCCTTTCAGTCCATTCTGATTCTGGAAAAGAAGAGCTATTGCACCCACGGACGCTGTGGATTTATTGTCTTAATACTTTATAAAGGACACATTCTTAGACACATTTATTGCTGTGTACGGAAAATGTAATGCATTCTGAACTATGTTATCTATAATGCTGTCAGCGGCATCCTGTGGATTGTGTTGGTGGACCCGAACAGACGTTGTGTTGCTGGCCCTTTGAATACTGTATTGCTAAAGCAGCATGTGTCTATTTTCTCTAGGCCTAACGTCTTCATAAGGGAACACTATACCAAGGTGACTCCACAGCAATCCACACACACACACACATACACTGAAACACAAGCACACACACTCCACAGCAATCCACACACACACACACATACACTGAAACACAAGCACACACACTCCACAGCAATCCGCACACACACACACTGAAACACAAGCACACACTCCAAAGCTAACAACCTGGATGCCTCTGCCCAGCGAGGGACCTGTGTAAAAAGTGCAGGCTCGCTCGGCTCAGACACTGCAGGGCTGTGCGACTCAAAGTCTCTGCAGGGAGGAAAGACTCTGTCCCCTTGAATCCATCCATTGGCGCTCCGTGTGGTAGATTGGTAGACAGCTCATTTCCATTTCCTGCTTTGGTCCTGCGTATACTTCCTCTCTTTCTCCACCAAACTCTAATTACAGTTAGGCCCTACATTGCCACCAGTAGACTCCCTTCTTGACATGTGAGGTGAATCTCTCCACAGCGCCAACAAACTTGAAACCTACAGTACATTAGCTGCTACCTTCTATCAGACAGACTAAAACCTACAGTACAATAGCTGCTACCTTCTCACAGACAGACTGAAACCTAGAGTAAACTAGCTGCTACCTTCTCACAGACAGACTGAAACCTACAGTGCACTAGCTAGAACCTTCTCACGGACAGACTGAAACCTACAGTACACTAGCTGCTACCTTCTCACAGACAGACTGAAACCTACAGTACACTTGCTGCTACATTCTCACAGACAGACTGAAACCTACAGTACACTAGTTGCTACCTTCTCACAGACAGACTGATACCTACAGTAACCTAGCTTCTACCTTTTTACATACAGACTGAAACCTACAGTACACTAGCTGCTACCTTCTCACAGACAGACTGATACGTACAGTAAACTAGCTTCTACCTCTCACATACAGACTGAAACCTACAGTGCACTAGTTGTTACCTTCTCACAGACAGACTAAAACAGACAACAAACTACTGTAGCAGCAACCTTCTCACAGACAGACTAAAACATACAGTAAACTAGCTGCTACCTTCCCAAAGTTAGACTGAAACATACTGTACCCTAGCTGCTACCTTCTTACACTGGACTTATAATATCACACAACCACAGATGTGTAAATCGGGTGGTCAACATACCCTCTTCGCATCTTACCCCTTCCGCCTTCCTTCTGCCACCATAACCCACCAGTGGATGAAATCCGGAGAAGTCATTATTTCTTCTATTCCTGTCTGGGGGGTGGGGGGCTTTCAGTCCCTGTAATGAGGTATTAGAAACACACTTACACAAAATTACGGAGCTTTCACAAGGCACATTTTTAAACTCAGGGTCTGAAAGCCGATCATATATGTTAATCATTTTATAACTTGCAACCTAGGGCTCCAGCGGGACCTCTGAACTAAGAGCTTACAGGGGTCCCGCTCTCTCTCTCGGCTAGGACACTGGTCGTTACGTTTTTCTGACCAAGCAGCAGAAAATCCAATTACTTGCCACAACCCAATTACTTTCCCCTTCGACTCAGTGGCTCAAATCCAAGGTCGGATTTGTGGATTAGCTTGCAAGGTTTACTGGATAGCTTCCTGAAAAAGACAAGCAACAATGTTGAATTCCCCCGACGACCGCTTGCCTCCACTCTTCTGGGATTTGGAGTCAGAGGGCAACATAATCATTAAGAACAGGGGTGATGAGGGATAGCGGGATAGAAGGAGAGAGAGAGAGAGGAAGAGAGAAGGGCAACAAGAGAGAACAGTATTTCTGTGGGCAGCAGATCAGTGTAAGCCAGGGTCAGGAGGCCAAGTAGGGCCTGTCAGGGGAGTCCACGCCGCTAATAAAGCCATATTTAATGCTGGGAACCGCTTTGAGGCCAGGCGACACTCCATTTGTAAGTCCATCTGAGAGAAGCCGTGTCAGTGTGTACGGGGATGGTCACTCTCACCTCCAGAGGACAGCGTTGGACATCCTCACTGACCCCCGACCTCTAACCTGACGGACAAAACCCTAACAGAATCGGTTCAGAGGCGTTATCGACGCACTCTGAGTACCAAGGTCTCGCCATGTTTAGGTGCTGTCGATAAGTGGGGATGCTGTAGACATAATTACGGTGCCCTGGTAAATCTACACAGGCTGTTTTCATTACTGGGCGGCGGCGGTACCTCAGGAAATAAACGAGGACGCGTCGCTGCCACGTGTATTATGCAGCCGCTGCAACGAAATGTCCCCTTTTAGGATTATAAAAGTGCTATTTCCTCATCATATCGGTTCTAAAACAATTTGTGTGAAGATACACCGTTATGCCTAGCTGTCACTCTTTTATTATGTAGATACGCTTAGGTCCGCTAAAGTGGGCCACCGACCATCCGAGGATGAACCAAGCAACATCTCATTAAAAGAAAGACTTCAATCTAGCTATTAATGAGCTCATGTCGCCGCTGAGGACGGTGGATACGGCCCTGCTGCTCTATTCTCCAGCATTCTTCAATCTAAAAGCTTCGTAAGCTTCATCAAACTAACGTGGTCGGACAGCCACCAAAACACTGGCCATTCTCAGCACGCATTATGTGTGTGTAGCAGCAGGTGAAGTCTTTTGGCAATAATAGCCGGGACGGGAAGGTACGCCGGTCTCTATTAACGCGCCGGGGATTACATTTGACACCCCGCTTCATATTGGTGTGCCCCGAAAGTCTTATTGCGCTAATGCCTGCAGTAACCTGAGGTATCTACTTCATTATCACCTAATTAACCTGCTAATAGCCACCTCCTCACAGCCAATGTCTTCACCTCCTCAAGCTACCGCCCCTTTGTATTATCCAGCGCGGCATCTGCCCCGAGATTACCACTGTCCTTTGCGACCCTCCAGGAGCTGACCACTGCAGTCACATCAAGATGATTGCCATGTGGATTTACTGTTACTTATGTAACAGTAAATAATGCTATCTAATAGGTACGTGTTCATGTAATAGTCTTACCCCCTTGACCATAAACAATGTAACAGGTTTGGGGTCGTAAATGGAACCTGTGTTCGGACCATGTCTGTGCAGGTTTGTCTCACAGGCCGAGCCTGGAGACGGGGCGGATGACAGAGAGTGATGGGGAGATGGAGGGGAGATGGAGGGGAGATGGAGGGAGAGACGGGAGTGACGAAGACAGAGAACAGCCAAGAACGCAGACCAGAACACTGTCGTCGTTATCGGTAATTACTAGTGAGTGTCGTGTCTCTGATTCATAACCAACTCATAGACCTGGCCCCTCCTGTCAGTCATCATCCAGGGTGGAACTCTGTCAACCGTTTCTACTCTACAGTCTCTCCACCGTAAGAACACCTAGCCAAATGTTTGCCATTAGACTAGACAAACTGAATATTCGGTGGTCCAGGCAAAGGCGTTGGAAGGCCAAAAAACGTGTAACTAGCCTAGCCAACGCTGTGAAGTCCAGTCTTATCACTGTGCCTGGGAATGAAAAACAATGCAGTACCACAACATTGGGGGGAGAGGGACACCGCCCCAACGATAACCTGCTCAGGAGGGAGTTAGAGAAGCGGATTCCTCCCGTCTCCCTCCAGACACTCAGCCACTGGAGCATTTAAGTCGCTAGACGCGAAGCCGCGACTCAGACAAGTGAATTTACGTGTTAAGTTGCTGCACCCCCACCCTTCCCTCGACGTCTCAGAAGGCGCACCACCACCGGTGATACTGAGCTCCATTAGGGGTTTCAAGTTGAATGAAGGTGCTTGGGGAGCACACATTAACACATGTGCACATGGGCTCTGTAGTTAAATGTCAGAAAGGGAAGGATGACTGTGTTACTGTGACTTTATATTCCATTAGCCCACGCCTCATGTTACCCCGGCTGACGAACTAAATAAAACATACAGACAGGCCCACAAAACATGAATCATCTATTCACAATAATAGAAAATTAATGGGCCTGGCTTGGGTAAGTATATTACACCAGGAGGAGTTCCTAGGGAGTTACATTACGGGGACAATGATGACAAAGAATGCATTATAGGACAAAGGGAAACAGAGGGACGCAGTCGTCCAGAAAATGCTGAAATCTGAATAAAATGCAGGGGGCAGCTCCGTGTGGCATGGCTTTCTCAAATCACCTTGTATAAAACTCTAATTCAGTTTGCTGGTTATTAATTCATAACCCATTAGTAAAAATGTTCCTGTACAAAAGCCTATGACAAAGGAAAAGGGAGGTAGTGTGTTTTTCGATTTAGGCATGTGGAATTAACATTTTAACAGGGTCGATTAAAAAGTTTTTTTTAAAGAAATGGCTGAGAGGGAGCGAGGTCTTGAAAGATGCAAACGGCTAAATCCTTTTAAGGAACATTAGCAAACAGTTCAAATAGATACAAGTAAGTATTTAGCCGCATCCTGTAACCCTAGCTAACATGTCACACTAAATCACGCATGCAACATGGTCCCTTCATGAGAAATAAAGACATGCATGTAATGGTTTTTCTAATGACTTGGTAATATGCAAAACATCTAACTAAAGAATACCAGTACTTTTTAGGATGTTTCCTGTGTGAATATTTAAGTCCATATGGTTTTCCCATCGTCCAGGACTTCACTGGGCACCATACAAAACATGGAGTAATACAGCTGTTATCAGTGTACTGACATATGTTTCCATCCGGCCAGTGATTTGTTACAGTAATAAAACAGATGCATCTTTCCTAAATGAAGGGTAGGATGCCTTGACTGAGTGACTTGAACTGATTCTTTGCTAAATCTGACCCACAACCTGGAGTGACCCAGGAAATGTGTGTGTGTGGGGGGGGGGGGGGTTGTCCCAAGTGGAGCAGCTCCAGCAGGTGTTAATGGAATGTCATTTTCACACATAAACACATTCCACTCTCCGCGCACATGAATTATTGCCAACAATCTACGGTTTACACAGAGAAACTGGGGAAGCTGTTGCACAGGGAAGAAACAGAGGCTGCCCTTGAACCTACGTGGGATCTAGTTAGGAGGCACGGGGGGGGGACAAAGAGGAACGAAGAGGAAGAGGCGGAGAGATGTAGGGAGAAGGACGGATTAAATAGGGAGAGGAAGGAGTGGATAGGGGATGTAGAACAGGGAGGTGAAGATGGAGGGGAAGGAGGGGGAGCAGAGCAGGGGAGACGGAGGTGGAGGTGTCGGGAAAGGAGGGGGAGCAGGCGGAGGGGGGTTAGGACAGGGAGCACCAGGGGAGAGTCATAAATAAGTCACACAGCCTCTGGACCTTCCTCTGAAGGTGCCGAGGCTGAGATCTGACTCTTTCATCTGGTAGCCCTGCAATGTCCTAGAGAGATGTGGGGAATCCAGATCCAGCTACAGTAATACATCGTGTGTGTGTGTGTGTGTCTGTGCATGTGTGTGTTTGCGTCATGACCATGTTAAGGGTGCGTATGCAAACAAACAACACCTGGTAAACGGGACATCAGGAATTCACTGTTGTTTTACTGCTAAACTTTCTTTCTCAATTAGCCACCCCTCCAGCAATCCTTTGGTGCCAGTTGAGCTGTCCAGCTCCGCCAGAAAGAAGCGAGGCCAACTAGTATGGCTTTTATGTCAAACCAGGGGATAGGACACAAGAGCGGAGTATGTTGTCATAACAATAGTTATCGATGTGATGTTTTATTTTATTAACCATCATTTGTACACATGAACTAAGCAGACATTCTTATTAACAATGATGACCAATAAAAAGAACAATCCTGGGTGCATATTACCATGTCTCTCCAAACAGTGGGGTGTAGTGGATATGCATGTATTGTTTTAAGTGTTAAGGATCTGAGAAACAATCCTATTCTCTAATATTCCTCTTTGTCAGGTAGGAGGAAAAAGTCCAAGCCATGTACCCTCACATTCAGAAATAACACAAGTTTTTAAACTATTGACTGCACTGAAGCCGCAGACTTCAAAAGATCTCACTGACCTGTTTGCTGAGCAGCCTCAAACCAAGTATTTTTCCATCTCTCCTTCTCCTCCCCTCTTTCTCCTCCTCTCCTTCTCTCCCTCCCCAGTACTACACGTTTCATTATTAATATGTTTTTTTGCTCAAGTTTCTTTTTGACCCAGGACATTAAATAAAACATTGTATGGTTCATGAAAGATTATGAAAGAGCACAGCGTAAGCAGCAGGAGGTGTAAACTCAGCACAATTCATTCTGCTATATAATGTCAATGCCGGCAACCCCACCTCCATAGCCTACAGGCATATTGGCGGAACTACCAATGGATGCTAAGCTTTTTCCGACAAAGCTCCGAAGATAAAGTGTCTCCCTTTTATCCCTTCTGCAAATCAATTCTGGGCCTTACAGCAAAATCCCATAAAATAACTTCAAACACCACTACTTACTCCAAAAATTTGTATTATGGCTATATCTCTTTGAACCTTTACCACTGAAGTTTTGGAGGAAAAATGATTTAAGCGTTATCTGCTAAGACGTTGGCGTGTCAGCACTTCAACTCAGTTTTTCTTGACATATCAACCTGCTACCTTACGTCTGTCTCCCTTCAAACTCTCCTGTCTGTCTGAGTGCTTGTGGTTTGATTGCCGCTAACCACCCAGGTCTGCTGGTAAATACAAATGCTGCTTGTTAATTTAATGGCTGTAGTAAGTGAGAGTTTGGAGTTAGCTGGTATGAGGGCGCTTCTGGTGCTAAAGCTCCACCTCCACTGCTTAAATATTCATCTCCTCTCTTCCTCTCACATCCCGACAAATCGAGTGGTGGCTGGGCTAGTATAGATGGTTACAGGGAACAAATTTGTCAGAACATTTGGATGACAGTTACGCGATTGATTGCCAAACAATGATTGGCATGTTTGTGGAGGCGGTGGTCAAACGGCATCGAGAAGAATGCTGGAATGACATCTGAAAACACTGACAAGCAACTCGCAAAACAAGGTAAAGATGTATTTGCCTCTGGTGAAAGGCATTACGATGCGGTATCTTTTAATCAATTGTAACACCTGTTAAGACATGGTCATTTGTGAATTTGTGTATAATTACCAAGGCGGAACCATTACTCCCACTGTAATCCGGTCATAGCGGTAATCCCAATCTAATCCTGATTTACACAATTATCAGTCTAATGAGGATGGTCTGGTAATCCCAGCTCTTTGGCTGGATGGGTATCTTGGATCTGTATGCTTTTACTTTGTCGTGAGTGGACTGGTGAGGGATCTACTGATCTTCTCTCTTGACTAGGCCCCCCTAGTGCCTCTTATCTCAGGGACTAAATGTTGGTTCAGTAAGCAGGAGATAATGGGAAGGTTCACTCCTAGGTAGAACATCTTCACACGCGTGAACAACTGCACTGATCATGCTCCTTGACAACAAACACTCCAAATCAGCATAACACAGCCATGGAGGCTAAGGGGCACAACTCATTCTCACCACAAGTCATCTTTCTTCACGCACCGTGCCCCATCTCAACTCTCACTTTCTCTCCCACAGTCAACCTTCCCGTTCATCCCGAAAGGTCGTTAAGAGGTTAATGAAGGGCACACAACGATACTCGACTGTGTTGACAACAATGCCTCGCTTGACATATCCACCAACCCTTTCTAGGTGTTCTCTTGAGGGGAATGCTACAGCAGTCGCCATTGACAACAATCCTGCGAACGAGCAACTCTATTTAGGCTGGGACCTCTCAATTATGCAATACCATTTCCCGCCAACTGAGGAGTCCCAGGGGAGGCCAAGCTGCAGTCTGTACATTATGCTTTGATCAGGGAGGTCTACGGTAGTCTACATAAGGCTAGACCAGGAGACTGAATGCTATCTGAGACAACAAATCATATCAAATGAGACAGAAGTGCAGAAGCAATACATGCCAACCCCATGGTGTTAACAGTCAAACTATAACAGGGGAGGGAGGGTGATGGAGGTGGGAGGATAAGATGTAGAAGGGTGGGAAGGGGGACAGAGAGGAGAGAAGAGGTGAAAGGCTAAAAACTGTCATTGTTTTGTTCCATCGTCACAGAGATCCAACCAACAAAACACCCCATCTGGTGACGGTAGACTTAGTTTGCATCCCAAACGGAGTTCTATTCCACAGGCAGTGCACTCCCTATCACCAAGGTATATAGGGTTCTGGTTAAACAGAGGGCACCCTAAAGGCAATAGTTTGCCCTACAGAACAAAGACAAAAATAGCTCTCCCCTCACAACCATGCCTCACCCAAAGCCTATTGTCTTTTGTTGAGGTCTAATTCAAATCTCCCTATGAGCTTACACAAAGCCATACTGTCATAGTAGGGTTGCACTAACACTATATAAACATCAAGGGAGATCAGGGGACACAGATTCCATTTAGTCAACCAAGGATTACAAGTCAATTGGCTAATGAATTAGCTGGACTTACAGTTAAACAACGGTTAAACACAAACAAAGCATAATACAGTATGTGTGCCTGGTTGCGTCATTCATGGCATGATTTTGAAATGATGATCAAACAACAATAGGGAACAAAAATAGAAAAACGACAACATTTTCATGCAATTCATAAGGTTCTAAATATTATATTGCACTCTAAAGCAGACAGCGCTTATGTTGAGAGTTGAGATGAACATAGCCGCCAAGCATGGCACACACACAAACACAGACACACAAACAGACACACACACGGCACAGAACACAAAGGAAGCAGAGCACTCAGCGAACATCCTCAACTTCAACGCCGAACACCTTCGGACAGCAATTCCCAGGGTACCTCATGCTACAAATTAAATCAATTCAATAAACTCAGTCACGGAATAAAGCACTACACCATTTCAACTTCAGCTAGGACACAAAATTCAAGCCACCCGCTGGCTCTAAAATGCTTTGTCACTGAAATGAAATGTGATGTACAGCCATTTTCCATGCGTTTGCCTCTCAATTATAGATACTAAGCTTAATTAATTCAGATGGTTCCCAAAGACTGAACTTCTGTTCACTCCTCTTGCTGTTTGGGAACAATGAAAAATATATTAGTGTGTGTGTGTCTCTGCATGAACAAGTGTATATTTATACACTGAGACTATCACTCATGGTGAAAAACACTTCTACCACCAACTCCCAATGCCACTTACCAGTTCCTTATTTACCTCAGCTGCATTCGGCTATGTTTCACATAAAATCCGGGTTTCTGTTAGTAAGAATGAAATCAAACTAATTTACTCTCCAGAGCTGGTGGTATAGTTAGTACCAAAGCATTTCGTATTTTCTTTGACATTTGGAATGACCAGTACAATTGTTTTTGTATTTTCTTTCTAATGGATTCTTGTTGTGCACATTGCACCTATTTTGCCTATGGTAAAGTGTTCTGGCACACTACATACTGAACACTTTATGAAGAGTGCTAAGGAGTGGGCTTAGGTTTAGGATTTAATCTTTCCTCTGTCAAGCAGTATCTCAGGGACAAGGCTCGGGGGTACTGTAGGATTTCACTCCAACACACCTTTAAGTGCTGTTTGTTGTCAGAGAAATCTACTACTTGGATGAAAAATTCAGCATGGCAAGTTCTGAGACCTTTTTGTTTTCATTGCTCACTTCTAAATCCTGTCAGATGAACATGCGTAGTTTAATAAGAGATGCAGATTGACTGGAATGGCGATACCAGACCGAATAAACACCTTCCAACTATCCAAAGGCCTTTACATCCAGCATCACGTCCTGCCTAGCTTTCATTTTATTGCAGCTAGCTTCAATAAACTGTCACACTGCTTCACGGCCAGATAAAGCCACTTCCTGGTTTCGCACGCACTTGTGCCTTCATTATTCTAATGTATATCCATCTCAATGTGACCAGATCTAAATCCGAGTCAATAAAACCTGTTCTATACTACGTTCTCTTAAACCAGCAGCATAGACCTTGTTTCATGGCCTTCCCTTGATCCTGACACAAGCGGGGACCTAGTAGTTTCATCAGCGGGAGGGAGAGCTGTCTCGCCAGGCCCTGTGTGTTTCACTGTGTAACATGAAGGGTAGAGAGAGGAGTCCTGATGGGGGGGGGGGCTATGTAAACACAGTTGTAGGGAGCATTACAGGGGGCACACATGAGGAACCCCCTGAGATCTCAGACGCACACAGAAACTGTCAAAGACATGGAGAAACAGCCACACAGAAAAGCCGTCGTCGTTTTCTCTCATAAAAATATTGAAGTGGTACAATTGCGCAAGCTAATTAGGCCCACTGGAATGAAATGGGACAAATGGGGGTTGTGATGTTATTGAAATGTGAAATGTGTATCTAGCCGGTAGCAATGAAGCATCAGATTGTATCCAAAGCAACATTCATGTATGGGTGGTCCTGGGATTCAGACCCTTTTATCATGGTGTTGCTCTATTAACTGAGCCAGAAACCTTACTTGAACTGAGCAGGGGAAAGTAAAAAGACTTCATTTGTAACTTAGCTTCCTCTGTCAGTGGGGGAATATATGTAAATGTAAAACTGAATAACTGTTCTGTCTTTTACATCTGCTGGAAAGTCACCTAAATGCTCTAAACGTCAGATTTTACTAAAACCAGCAAGTTCTCTGTCACTTTCAGGAAAACCGTAGCAGGAGAGAGATGTAGATAACGAGAAAGCAGGGAAAGAGACAGAGGAAGAACCAAAGAAGCCTGTGACGGATGGAGAGGGAACAATTCCTTTGAGAGAAGAACAGAGCAGGAGAGACAAATGGCGAGAGAACAAGAAAGAGAACATGAGCGCTTAGAGTGAACGAGAGAGCAACGAGCGAGTGGGGGAGAGAGGCCTAGGAGAGAGACCGAGGGAGTGGAGGCCTGTGAGAACGTGAAAAGCTAAGCAGTTTACGGCTGGTTCATCTCAGACATGGAAGGAACCCACATACAGCACCGTCTCTAGCACCATGTGGTTTGGGCTTCTCAGAAGACACGGTGTGAAGTGATGGATAATGATTGCCGGTAGACTCTCTCACACTCCGTTGTTCTGATTGAGAGGCCGCGTTCCCAGTGTTGCCTGTCACTCTCCTAATTGAAACAATTTCCTCCACTGTCAACGCGTTCCACACCCCACCGCCGCTCCGCCCCAACCCCGTCTCCTACCAAATCCGCGAGGTGCTGCTCAGTGGCTCTGAGGCAGGCAGACGCCGAGCTGGAAAGATCAGACTTCAGGAGGAGTGATCCGCGGATGGCAGGGGAGATGGGAAGAAAAGGCATCAGCGTTTACACAACGCCACTGAACCATCTGCTTCCCTGCCTGTGTGGCTGGCTTCGGCCCAGGCTTCCTTCCTGTGACTTGAGAAACAGAGGGAGCGCCACGTGCACTGTGAGCGCCGCCAACGCCCTCGCCGGCTGTGATGTCCCCCGTTCCGGGGGAAAAGAAGACGCGTTGCGGTGCGGCGCGATCCCTGGCGCCACTTAGGGAGGAAACGGGCCGCTTGAGAGCGAGGCTTTGATAAGTGGAGCTATGACGGCGTCATATACGGCCCCAACCGCAACCCCCCCCCCCTCCTTACTCCACACACACCCTCGGCCGCCGGTGGACGGATGAAAGCCGGAGGAGGGCGAAGGAGAAAGGGAGAAGGAAGGAGCGGGACAATCGGGGTCTGGGAGTTAACGGCGACGTGACACGAGGAGGGGGAGGGGCGTGTCTTTTCACCTGCCATTGGCTGATTAGCGGTGGCCCACCACGTCGCCTCGCCCGGGTGCTGATCACAGAAAGGCGGGAGAAACACAACTGTCAGACTTAAGCTACAATATTCCCACCATGTCTGTTCCTCCCAAAACCCACGTTAGAGAGGCGTAGAAGAGACAGGGCGCGAAGGAGAAGGGAGAGGCGGTTGAAAGGAGTAAAGCGCGCGAGAGGAGAGGAGAGGCTCGCAACACGGACAGCTTACAGGGGATACCAACTCGAAGATTATGCTAATCTTCCTCCCCTTATCCCCCCAGCGAAATGTTTTCATACTACGCCTTTTATGTGTGGAGGAAGGGACGTGAACCTCTTCAGCCAGTGACAGTGGACACTTTCTGTGTGGTTTCTGGGTAATTAGCAGCAGTAGCAGACCCTTTCTGTTTCTCTGCTCAAGCTTATGGTCTTCTTAAGGGATTTCCCCCCCCCCCGCCCCCCCAAACCCCTCTGTCTGTCTTCCGCCGCTGGGGTGTCCTGATTCCCAGCCCTGCCTTTGGATCCCTGGCCGAGCCACATCCAACCATCTGTTAGGACTAGGAGGATCAGAACCTTCTGAGGGCTCCCAGCAGCAACGACAATCAAATGGACAGCTTAAGTTCAGACAGGTGACCGCATGAATTAAACCATTCAGAAGTAAAATGACCACAGAAATGGAACACAGCACATCTGTCAACCGATTCCACTGGTGTTCCTATCCAGGCAGGACAGTGTGAACGTAATCCCGTCATTCTGAAATGTGTTTTTTTCCCGCTCCTGTAAGTTATGAGAGTGACCTACAGGCATTGAATTGTTTATGCTGTTGTTTATTGAAATTGTAACGCACAAAAACATTCATGAACACGCTTAATAAAATAAAAGCACAAACAAACATGCACAGAACCACTTGCTCATCACACACAGCCAATTCTATTCCCTATAAATTGATAAAAATGCCCAGTCATATTTGATATTGTACTCTATATTGTATATCCTATAGTGTACATACTGTATATTGCCTACTATATTATTAATTGTATCATTTTATTTTACCTATTGTACGCAGAATGTCAGTGGGCAGTTAGCAGTTCATTAGCAAGTTAGGCAGTTGCTTGATGATCAAAAAAGTGGTTGTGAGGGGTTGCATGGAGAAATCAGTCCTTATTTTTTTCCCATGAAGAAAATCTGAAGCCTGTGGATGGCTGAGGCTTGGCCAACGACACCCTAAAACCCTCCTCTTCAAACCCTGCGTAGGGGATAGATAGCAGCAATCCCACATCTAAAGACCACCGGCGGCTTACGCTCATCATATCTCCTGGGCCTTTTCAACAAGAGGTCAGAGGTGCTTCTCAGATAAATTGGTGTACAAGGAGATCAGAGGGGTGGAGCTCTTCAGGACGACAACATAAAAAAAAAAACCATTGAAATGGAAACCGATACATTTTTTGTTCCCGGGAGAAGAAGAGGTGCTAAGTCTCGTCGTGGATGTTTTGTTCTGTTACTCCTTTCTTCTTTGATGTTTTTTTTTTTTTTTGGGGGGGGGGGGGGGGGGGGGGGGGGGGTTTAACTTAATAATGTTTTTTCAACGAGTAACACCTCTTCTCTCTCCACTCCAATAGATGAAGCCCCTCTTGTGTTGTTGTGGTTTTGAGCTGCTGTGCCTCATTGTCCCTGTCACGGGTGCTTTGTCTTACACACAGGCCCCAGCGCACCCCACAGCACCCGCACACCACACGGGGGGGGACGAGGGGAAGGGGGGAGCATCAAAGCCAGGGAGAGATGGACTCAACGGCACTGGATTATGGTCTTCTGCATGATAAAGTGACTACCTAGGGGTGGAATTAACTTAATATCTGAAAGAATGTTATTGAGAGGGTATAAAGTGCCAAAAGGCTCCGTCATTCTCTCGGTAATGTCCTAATCCTGGCCACTGAGGAGCTCAGGGGCTGGCTGGGGCAGTGGGGCTGGCTGGGTCTGTGGGGCTGGCTGGGGCAGTGGGGCTGACTGGGGCAGTGGAGCTGGCTGGGTCTGTGGTGCTGGCTGGGGCAGTGGAGCTGTGGGGCTGGCTGGGGCTGTGGGGCTGGCAGGGGATGTGGGACTGGCTGGGGCTGTGGGGTTGCCTTTTCTTCTAAATCGCCTTCGTCCTTTAAAGCTATTTAAACTTCTCCCTGAACTCAATTATTGTCCCAGATAGACCAAGATGGCATGTTAAGTAACTTGAAAGTTAAGATCTGTAGTAGTGAGCAAATACAAATCTCTCCAAAGAGGTGTCCACTGACGAAGGCTTCCAATGTGAGCGAGTTGAGCTACACAGATTAGGAAAAGATGTATAGGCCTGCAAAACAACATGACAATGAGTTAAAGGGACAAGGAATCTCACTTTCAATGCATCCTCTAAACTGTTAAGCAATCTAATCATGGCTGGATCTGAGGGAATGTGCCCTGGCATACATTCCTCTATTTACACCTCACACAGTGCTAAGACCACCGGCCACCGAAGACCTCAGATAGCATCGGGATGAACATACCGACAAGTCTTGATCCCTTGAGCAATCTGACTCTTTATTGTACTCCCATTTAAAGGCTAATATGTTGTCTTCTGTTTTAATTGTTTCAAACACATTTGCTTTTGTCGACAGATTCCCTAGGCGCTGCAGCTCAAAATCACAATTTCTGTGTTTTGAAATTGAGAAACATCCATATCACTAAGATAATCAGGAGTGTTCGGCTCTGAGAGAAGGGGACAAAAACAAAACTCCATTTACAATGGAGTAGCACTTTGACTCAAAGAGGTTGGTATGTTGAAATTGCATTAACCTCCAACTACAGATATATCCGTAAAGGGTATTGATTAGCCTTCAGTCTAATAGGAATTGCATCTAACTTTTTACAAGGACATACTATCACTGATAGAATTAGACAGGCATTGCAAACGGCTTAAATTGTCACATTCAAGAGAACCATTGTCATCACAATGTTCGCTTAAGTCTAGACCAGTATTCTTAAGCACCAGAAGAATCAACACCAACCTTGATTGAGCTCACAGCTGCGCAAGCTGCCAAAAGGACTTTTCTAGAGCACGACACGACAAGGCAACCTAATATGATTGTGCTGGCCCATTTCACCACCCTCCATTGGTCTCCTAGGCTAATCCGCAAGCCTGATCCAAACCCTTATTTCCCAATTATGCAACTGTAAGGCATTGATTTGCAATGTGCCATTCAGAGATTCACTTTGGCCATTGAAATGTTCAGCCTAAAAGTATTGCCGGAAACAAATATAAAGCTATTTACACACACATGCCTGATTGGTTGATCCATTTCCCATAAATGGTTACAGTATGTATGGCATGAACAAAAACTTTCTTTACATTACCTTGTATATAATGGATGATACACAACTTTGCATAGTCTTTCAAGTCTGTTAATTGATTCATTTGTCCCTCTCAAATATAGATAGTAGACTGACAAGAGAAGAATGTTGTCAGCCAACATATATTCAGAACGAATAAGGAGATAGTAGCTCATCGGTATAAAATCAGCCATTGGGTTTTAACAGAGTGTGGTTGAAATGTCCAGAAAGTGTAATGAAATGTGCACAGTGGCCCCGTCGGACGTTGTTTTCTGCTCATTTGAGCCGTCATCTCCTCCTGTGAAATGCTTGCTTGCGCACGAGCACGACCCTACTCGTGCGCACGCACACACACACACACACACACCCCGGAGGATGATTATGGGGAAATCACCCAACAAGGAGAAAACAATGTCCCACTGGCGCGTGCTTCCTTACATTTTTTTGGACATTTCAACCACACTCTGTTAAAACCCAATGGCTGATTACTAAAATGACCTAAACAACATGACCTGTACTAATTCTTTAATGTTCCTCATTTGCAGAAGTTGAAACTGTAAGCACTACATCTGGTAGCCATTCTTTTAAAGGCCCAGGGCAGTTATGTCAATAATAGTGATTTTTTAAAAGTATACAGTGGGGAGAACAAGTATTTGCTACACTTACGATTTTGCAGGTTTTCCTACTTACAAAGCAGGTAGAGGTCTGTAATTTCTATCATAGGTACACTTCAACTGTGAGAGACGGAATCGGGAAAAAAATCCAGAAATCACATTGTAAGATTTTAAGTAATTAATTAGCATTTTATTGCATAAGTATTTGATCACCTACCAACCAGTAAGAATTCCGGCTCTCACAGACCTGTTAGTTTTTATTTAAGATGCCCTCCTGTTCTCCACTCACTACCTGTATTAACTGCACCTGTTTGAACTCGTTGCCTGTAGAAAAGACACCTTTCCACACACTCAATCAAACAGACTCCAACCTCTCCACAATGGCCAAGACCAAAGAGCTGTGTAAGGACATCAGGGATAACATTGTAGACCTGCACAAGGCTGGGATGGGCTACAGGACAATAGGCAAACAGCTTGGTGAGAAGGCAACAACTGTTGGTGCAATTATTAGAAAATGGAATAAGTTTAGCTCCATGCAAGATCTCACCTCGTGGGACATCAATGATCGTGAGGAAGGTGAGGGATCAGCCCAGAACTACCAGGCAGGACCTAGTCAATGACCTGAAGAGAGCTGGGACCACAGTCAAAAAAAAAAACATTAGTAACACACTACGCCGTCACGGATTAAAATCCTGCAACACACGCAAGGTCCCCCAGCTCAAGCCAGCGCATGTCCAGGCCCGTCTGTAATTTACCAATGACCATCTGGATGATCCAGAGGAGGAATGGGAGAAGGTCATGTGGTCTGATGAGACAAAAATAGAGCTTTTTGGTCTATACTGAGAGTTAAAAGTCTGTATTGCCCAGCGACATCCCCGAAAACGGAAAGATCTGGAGAAGGTCTGTATTGAGGAGTGGGCCAAAATCCCTTCTGCAGTGTGTGCAAACCTGGTTAAGAACTACAGGAAACGTATGATCCCTGTAATTGCAAACAAAGGTTTCTGTACCAAATATTAACTTCTGCTTTTCTGATGTATCAAATACTTATGTCATGCAATAAAATGCAAATTAATTACTTAAAAATTACAGACCTCTACATGCTTTGTAAGTAGGAAAATCTGCAAAATCGGCCGTGTATCAAATACTTGTTCTCCCCACTGTATGTATACTAGGGTTGGATGGAATCACATCACTGGTCAAATATAAACCTGCAACTCAACAACACAAAACTATTAGCATTGCTGAGAAAGTGACTCTGGACAATGGAGGACAAGCAACAGCATGTCTATTGTACTGTTGTTTACTCTGTCCCACAGAGAAACCATGTGCAATTTCACATTCAGTAAGCCACATGAACAACCATTGTCGTGGAAACCGTTCCATATGCAGACTAAATGTCCATTCATGGCAGACCATGGTCAGACAAAGTGTTGTAGTGGATGCAAAATATCTGATGCCTCTTTGCCACACAAGCATACCAAATCTACTTAGGCCAAAACGTGGGCTTGCTTCCCCTCAAAAGAGCCAAGCGTCAGAATGAACACATCTATAAATGAGTGCCTTTGCGTAGAGAACCCTGAGAATGACAAAACCACTCTTCCAAAATGGCCTATATGTGTTGAGTCTAAAAGGCAGTCATTACTCGCAATAATGGGTGGGGGGGGGTGGAGCTGTAGCGAGCAGTTTAGAGAGCGGTCACGCAGAATGGTTAGAACGCTGGGATACCGTTTAACCAACTGAAAACTTGTAGAAACAACAACCTAAGTATCTGTGAAAGTTCTTCAATGGTAATGGTATGTAGTTACCGTGGCCTTGCACTCTCTGTGGCCTTGTTGGACAAAAGCTCCTCACAGACAGTAAAGACGGTCAAATAATGAATGTAATTGCCTGCCAGTGCTAGAGTCTTCTTGAGTCTAGTTTTTTGGGTGCTAAATTATTTGTATATTTATATATTTTTTTACATTTTGTGCCCTATATCAAAAATGCGACGTGTCATTTTGCGAGTACTAGAACCTTGATTTGGGAGCAATTTGAAGAAGTGAAAATGGGGAACATAATTTCTGTCCTTTAACACAGATCCGCTAGACAGTGTTTTTGCCTGAATAGGCCGGTGGTCGCGTAGTGGCCAGTCCAAGCGCAGCGCACATCTACAGGAAGGCCGTCTGCGCCTGACGTGCTGTACAGAGGCATTAACCTTTCTGTATGTGTGCGTATTTGTGTGTGGGTGTGTGTGTGTGACATGTAATGCGAGGGCATTAACCCGCTCAACCAAACCACGGCCAATGCTCAAGAGAAGGAGAAGGAGGACGCATTGTGTCACAACACGTTTGTTCTGTACAGCTCTCCTGTCGACTGCCAGAGATGAGGTCTCTAGTTCGGCCACTGTTCACCTAATACCAGTCTCTCAGGTAAACTAGCCACCAGGCCAACGTGGTACCATTTACCTTTATATGGCCGCACTTTTGACTAAGTTCCATAAGGCTCTGGTAAAAAGGAGAGCACTCTGTAGAAATATGGAGACACTTGGGACATATAGCTGTAGCATGAGGAGGACAAAGGATAAAAGCTATTTAGGCTGTTCTCTTAGTGTTGTTCTGACATTTACATTTACTGTGTATTGGATATGTGGTTATGGTCTGCCTGTGTTCAACGACATGGTGTTAACCCCAAAGTGGTTCAGTTAACCTTCTAATGTGGGATGTTGGGCTACTACCACTGCTAATAAACATCAGAATGTACACTGCATGAATGGGTAAATGTCGTTAGCTATGTGAAGGCTACTTTTCCTCTCTGCAAAAATCTTAACTTGATGTTGGACGTAATTGCAAGCTTCTTTTATGAAATACATTAAACAACAGTGTTGTAGCCATACATCTTTAAGTGATACATTTTGAAGCTATTATTTCCAACGATTTGGATATAAAGTCAGAAGGTGTTTTTAAAGGCTGTTAGAAAGAAAACACCATAAATCTGTTGCGGTTTTTGTTAGCCCATTTACTTCTATCTGGGTGTGGACCCATTAGGTTAAAACCAAAAGCTATATTGTCTAAACTAATTTGTGTGAATATAGTTAACCCACTGGGCCTAAAGGGAACCATTGATTTTCTAATTTATTTTCATTTCATCTTAAATGTTTCAGGACACTCACGATGAATTCACATGAATGTTTTCAACACCACTATTTAAACTGGGTATTTGGCGTTTGTTCTTCAATCTGTTTTTATCTACCCAGGCAGCAAAGACTACACGTCATCTACCTTATGCACGACAAATATATGAGAATAATGTAATAGACATATAATGTAAGAACATTAACACTAGAGTTATCAACATGATGAAAACGCATGAGAAACTTTTGATGCATTTATCCCAATGGCCTTTTTTCCATCTCTCCAGAGTCCCCAAATTACAAATCCCTATTCCTGGTTAGCCTCATCTAATCCCCCAAGGGAGGTCAATTTGTAAATGCGTTCTTTAGTATGGAACTGTCCTTCGCCCTCCAGTCCTAAAAGAAGGCATGCACATTATGTTTGTCAAAGGCGGAAAGCTTAAATTAGCTGACTATTCTCTTTCCAATGCTGGATTTATGCAGGCTAGCTTATACAGTATGTCTGCTCACAAAGAAGACCATTACGTGATAAGAAATAATGGCGTGGGGTAGAGAAAGAAGTAAGTTAAGAGAATAAAGGGAATGACCTGAGGATACAGTAGTCTAAATGGGGAGAGGAAAATACACACATTTGTTAACTGACCACTCATGCTCCATCAGAATCATATTTTTTCCACTTCATGCTTGGATTCCCAATGAACCTTTTCCCCTTCTGTAAACAAAACACATATTTGCACAGAAAATTACAAATAAAAGCAGAAGTGAGCTTTACACTCACTGCTTTGGACATTGGAGCTTCGTACTTCCAAACGGCAACTGCGAAACAAGGGCCTTTCTATCTAGTTACGGACAGAGTGCACTTTAGCATGGCTAAGTGGTTTTAGAGGGGGCAGGGATGGAGGAGGAGTTCAGATCGCTCTTGACATTTCTAGTGCCACAATTTCGTAGGACGGGGAACTCAGAGACAGATGTGAATACCTCCAGAGACAAGCTTTAAAGAGCATTAAACAAATACATTGTCGCATTCAAACCCAAAGGGTGTCACAGATAACTTTTTCTGAACACAGCCATTGCAGAAGGCCTTCTTAAAATGCGTTTTTTTGATGTTTATAGCCTATAATGCAGCCTTATTGTACAACACTGTTGAAACACATGGAATTGAAATTGGAATGGAATCACATCTGACGCTTCTATAGTCCAGCTATAAATAGCTTAATAAATGTTCCACTCACTCCTGCCCCACAATGCTATTACTCAGGAGCATTATGGGAAGAGACATTTGCCCTCCATCTCCAATGAGCACAGAAGGACTGTCTCCTATTACACAAATGGCATCTGATAGAGGTCTTGTGATAAAAGAGATGGGGATTTGAAAACTGTCCCCAAAACTGACCGAAACATAAGGCAGGACTGCTCATTCAGATTCGAACACCCGTGTCTAAAACAATTGACAAAACATATATGCCCTTCACATCACGTCACATTATTTCTTTCCTTTGACAAACAAGACCGTTGACACTGAGAAATAGATCCCGGGTCCTTCTCAAGACTCTTTCTGAGCCTCTGTAAAAGCAGTGGGCCTGTCAGCATTCATGGAGAAAAGGTCATTCAGCAAATTACTGCTCATACAGCTGAAGGTGAATTCATGCTGCTCACATCTAATATGCTTTCCTTTCTCATTCCTGAATGTGAATAACATTCACACTGAAACGCTGCTCTCATTATCTTCCAAATGTACATGGGGCACATTTTGCCAATCCACCATAACACTAAAATCCACTAGCAGTTTTGGTTCTTGGAGCACATGCTAAACATGACGGACAACGCAACATTCCAACATAGTCGCCCTGAACCCAAGCACTGAAAACAACAGTATTTACCTTAGAAATGATCTAATAACAGACCCTTACAATGCCAATGAATCATAAAATATTGGATGACATTTTTTTATGGATTTGAGGCTTTATATTGGATCTGTGTTTTAAAGACAATGGAACATGGGTCTTCATTCCTCATACAAAAGCAGTGTTTACGAAAGAGTTGTCGCGTTTCTAGGTGTTCATGGAATCTGTGTTAGCTGTGTAATTTTGTGTGACATAGCATGTATAAGTCATGGCTACAAACACGGTAAAAGAAACACCCTATGGGAAAATAAAGGTCAACACATTGACACTGTAAGACTTGTAAGCACAGCGCTCTATTACAACGTGTCTAAATCAGATGTATTACATTCAGTGTCTGGTGTGATTTCACAAGCAATAATAACATTCATTAGAAGAACAACAACATAAACATTGCAGCAGAATAATTATTGTGCCATCCTCAACCACACTGTCATGCTTGTATGTATGTGAATGGAATACACGTAAATGTGTAACATTTATTTAAATTATCATCTACCTGACTACAACAATGCCAACACGAAATGCTAATTCCTCCCATGCAGCCAGCCCATGTAGTTTCTGGGTGTAACCGATGTTCTTATAAATGAGAGTTAATTGTGATGTTAACACGGCTGCTGTGCTGCAGAGGGTCTAAAGCTTAACAGCACAGCCAGGTTTGTTCTGTTCCATCATCGCTGTCTTACTCTAATGAATCCTGAGACGCTCCACTGGCCAGGAGAGGGGAGAGATGGAGGGTGTGTGTCTGTGTGGTGTGTGTGCTTCGGTGCTTGTTCCAGCATGTGCGCGTGTGTTTTAGTGATTTGAGAGCACAGCAGATCTGTCCACAACGCTAATGATCATCATAATTGAATCCCACTTAATTAGCTACCGTGTTCGCCTGCCTGATGGATCCTCCGCTGGTTCCAGATCTGCCACCAGAAACACTGAGCTGGTAGCTTTCAGAGCATGCATTCCATGTAGCACTCTAATCCCTACCTAGTGCATTACTTTTCACCAGGGCCAAGGGCTCCAGTCAATTGTAGTGCACTCAGTTGGGACTAGGGTTCAATTTAGAACTCCATCGGAGCATTCTTCCTTGGCTGGCTGAGACATCTTGAAGTGCAAAAACATTTCCCCCCACAGGCTCCTCTGGCCATGTTGGCGTCCCGATATAGGTTAAGAGAAGAAGCCTCTCATGAGGGAGAGCAGGCCTAGTGTAATTTAAATTCTGATGACATTTACTGTCGGAGACTATTAAAGCCAGGGCATCGTTCGGCTGCTTGGTCTTACTCAGCACCCACGGGCCCGGGGCTCTGAGGAAACAAGGAAGACGTTCGGCTAGATCTCTCCTTACTGTAGCTACTCGTCCAAGATGCCCCTGAGTCCATGGCGGTTTGGAGATCTAGAGGCTGATGCCCTCACCTAGCTCCACCACCAACCCCATCTCACCCCCGCCCCCCTACCCCCGGCCCAGAGGTTGCCGTGCCAACGTGAAGGAAGATAGCCGGTTGGAATGTCATGTATACAGGTCGGGCATTTCCCGAATGGTGACCTGCAGCCTTGGAAGTGCACTACTTTGATAAAGGCCTTACTGAATTATGAAAGGTGATAAGTCGCCATTTGGGACACCTGCCTTTGTGCCCTCTGAGCCACATTAGACACCTTCAGACTGCATTCCAGAGGATAAGCCCCCCCCCCCCCCTCCCCACCTCTCGACCTGCCTTGCCATAACATAGAAAGACCCCAGACTTGCTTTGCCCACCGTTTATAAATAGCTGGACCCGGGTGTCCCTGGGGACAGACTGGGCTAGATGCACAAAGTGATGTAAAATATATGTCTGGGTTCATGGCAGAACTATTCAGGTAAACATTAATTGCAATAAGAACAAGGCCACAGTTACTAATGCAAGGTGTGTCAATCTGCCGTAAGAAATAAATAGCAGCGCGAGACATTCATCTAACCTGAGCCCGGGACGATGGAATGTGCATATCTTTCTCTCGTTCTTGTTTTTGTTTGGGTGTCTGTGTGTGTGCGAACTCAATCTTCTATTTAGTATGTGTGCATGTGCATTTAACTGTTGAGTTAAAGTGTGTTGGACAAGGTCTGAGCTCAGCGAGGCTCCTAGCAAAGACACGACCTTGAATGACTAATATGACCACAATCATCAACTAGAGGCACAGGAACCTGGGGGACTATCAGAACCCGCTTAACTCGTAATAGCAAATAGGCTACTTAATTGTGTATGGCTAATGTGTTGAGACTGTAGTTATATTATAGGGAGATATCCCTTATGTTTTTCTGCAATCATCAAGCTTATTTAAACCCAGCAAAAAGAACACAATTATTAAATATGATAATATTTTCACCAAAAACAGTCGGCAGTACAATACTTATTTATCATATGTCCACAGAACACAGACAAAATGAATAACTCCTTTAACATTTGGAATCTATTATTTATAGAGAACCAAGACTCGGCAGTAACCTATTTAAAATACTGAAAACATTGCAAGAATAATATGTGACAATAGCTGACCGTTTTTCTATACAACCCTGTCTTAAATGGATGATTACACTAAACAGAGTCTAACAGAGGGTAGCAGCCTGGGCTGGAGCCGTGACAAGGCCTTGAAAAACATACACAGACTGCTTGCAACACATGTCATATATGATAGCTTCAATCCGCACTCCCACTACCTGCATGCAACAAATGTGCACTTTTCATCTATTGCCATTTCTGTGTTTGTGAGCTACAAGCCCTACTAGTGTTTTAGCGTATTTATCCAACACGTGTTCACTATAGAAAAATATCGTGTATAATAGTATAAGCTGCAACATTATGGAATTCAAAAACCTTGAAGTACCAGATTCCCTGTCTGGCCTCCCGGGAGCACCGTGAGCAGCAGAACCGGGAACATGCCAGAACCAAAACCCATTTGCCTCGAAACATGTCTGGCACCGAAACACTCCTGCTAACGGAGTTTCCTGCGGAAATATGCATACACATACATGAATAGCGCAAGAATTGAAACACGTCTAATATAACTGACGGCAATATCGGGGCATTTATTAAATAGCGCTACATATCTGTGTGCACATGCATATGCAACCGGGCTGAGGATGGATGAACCCAATCATTATATGGGGGTCTGCCTTGGAGAACCACTTACGTGGAGGCATCCCTTCCCCTCAGTCCTTGGTCCGCAGGGTGGTGGTCTGAGGTGGTGCCGTAAACAGTAACGGTAATAGGGGGACATTATGGATGGATCCCTCACCTCACCTCCACACGACGCTTCGGCAAGCCAATTGGGCAGCATTCCGGGGAGCTAAACATTTTGTGGGGGCCATTATTTTAGCAGCAGAGCCAGAGAGAGAGAGAGAGTGAGAGAGGAGCCGTAGGTGGGAGAAAATCAAGTGTGGCTGAATACCGAAGCGGCCTTGATACGCTAACGTGGCGAGGATAATTCCCACAATGCAACGCCTCGTTCCTTTCCAAACAGGCTAATTTTTTTGACCACCAAGCGAAATAAGAGGAGAGGGGTGGGTGATTTGTTCATTCAAATGAGCGTTTCTAGAAAATGTATGTAATGAAGTGAAGCCCTCGTTAGGGTGCAAAATTCATTTTCGTTGCTCTCTTGAATCAAACAAATGAAATCAGCCCAGCTGTCCAATGCCATGCATTTCTAAATTAGAGAGCTGCAAAATGTTCCTGTTCAGAATATGTGAACACTTTGATTCCCATAACACATGCTGTTATGTAGCTTCAACTTTTGAAAATATAAACGATTACATTAGTGTTTGTCACCCTTGCTTACCTATTGCCGTGCATTGCTAATTAAACTACTTCAACTACTTACAGTTGATGTATAAATTATATTGATCCGGAATTGTCGGGAAACTATTTGACTAGTCTCTGTTGTTCTGAGAGATCTAGATATCTAATAGCAAGGGCTTCCATGCTGCTGCCTCTCACTTTGTTGGAGAAATTGCAGAAACATTTTCCTACCAAGTCGCAAGACATCTATTCATACCCTATTGAATCATCAGGTCATTTATCATATTAGCTTTTCATTCACACATAGCAAACACAGGAAATATTTATAGGATTTAAGATAACAATAACCCACCCTTGCTTAGCAATCCAGTTGTACAATACAAGTGTAGTAGCTTTCTGACCTTAGCTGGCTTACGTTTTTAACATCTGCTATGGGGTATGGACTGGTGACACCATTCGTCTGTGAGGCTTTGTTTTCTAATTCCATTGTCTAAGATGTCACTTATTCTACTTCACAAGAATTGCTAAATGTAACTATCTATAGTACTAGTATTAGTAGTATGTAGTCTATCAAACAATCTGTTCAGTTTCTCCCAAATGATGGGCATCTTTCCGCGTTCTATTGTTTAACATGATGCTAACTATGTGGTATTATTATCCATTTTATCCACCAATGTTATGGATGTAAGAAATATAACAATGATGAAAAAAAAATCATACATGACAAAAACAATTATAAATCAATAATGAAGGTGTTGTTTCACAATGTATATACAGCTCTTACGGAAACGTACATCGGTTTAGTTTGATGGATTCATGCACAGTTGAGGTGAACTTGAACATCAAATAAGGTACAATCAAAATGGGGTTATTTTTCATTTGAAATAATGATATTGATTATACCAGAAAACCTCGGTGACTTTGGCGGGAGCGCATACAATGAAATAAATGTTTTAGTATACCACATTTCTTTGGCCATTTATGTCTTTGCAGCTCGTCAATGGGCATAGAATACACATGAAATCAAGAGCAGGTGCCAGGGGAGCAGAGATGCTTAGGCTAGGTGGCCAGATAAATAGCCAGATCTCAGCAATGACCATCCTATTTGAGTCATTGAGTCATGCTGTCCTTAGTCCCAACCCTCATTAAAACATGGAAGGTGAAAAGTTCTACAGGGTGGCTGGCCGAGGTTGGACACCCTGCTGCTCTGTCAGCAGTAAATTGACAACATGGAGTTATTCAAATCTCTAATTGAAGTTCCGTTATCTGCAGTTACGCTGGCTAATGATGGAGGAGAAACTGAAGGCTGGTCTCCTAGCTATATAGTTTTAATGAGACCCCCTATTTATTTAAAGACCACAAAATGCCACCAATTTAAGTTCTGCCAATTTCCTCCACTTCAACTTGAGAAGCACCCAGGGAGAGGATGACATCACGACGGTGGCCAGTAGTGGCTCCAGACGGCAGGCTTGGGCGGCTGCAGCTAAAGGGGAGCCCAGCATGGGGGATCCTCCTCCCTCTGTGAAGCAAGAAAACGCTAGATTAAAATGATTCAGGAATAATGGCTTTCTGTCATGTGCTCCTCTCATTATGAAGTTGCTGAAACTTTTAATTAAAAGCAGAAATGGTAACTTTGCATAGCCAGTATCACTCTTAGTTTGAATGAAGACAAGATCTTTGTCCCAAGATATGCCCTATATGGTATTTGTTGCAGGGCTCTGGTTAAATGTGGAGCACTAAACAAGAATAGTCTATAGATTCCAACCAGAAATGTGAAAGAAAAAAGTTAATGATCCTTAACAAATGTATTTCTGTTAACCAATTCTACAAAAGATAATATAATCCATTGCTCTTGTTAAAAATGTAATCCTTCTCTTTATTTTAAGTGCAATCATCACTTTTGGTCATAACAAGATGTTTGTATTCAGCAAAGCCATTTCTTCCCATACATGCAGCCATATCATTATTTTCTGTTTCCCCCAAAAAACTCTATTTCATGTTACATCTTTAAGGTTCAATATGGCTACATTTCATACTTATTACGGAATTTTCATTGACATTTTGTTCAGATGGATATTGTTCTTACTTAAAAAGTTAATATTGTTAGATGACATTGGTTTTATGTTGGAAGTATTTGTAAGAAAAATACATAGCTTGCATAATTTAACCCATGTGTTTTAAAAACTACCGGTTTACACAGACTAAAATAATTGTCCTAACCAAAACAAAGTTAACCTACCATCGACACATTCTCTGGATGAAAAAAAAACTTGACAAAGCCTGTGACTCTTGAAATGAGGGCAAAAAGGGACATTCTTCAGAAGTTAGAGATAAAATAAATACAAAGGCAGGGATTTTGGGAAACTGTTTGGAATAATACATGTTCAATCAATATTCAAAAAGTGGAGGCTGCATCACACCATCCAGACACTGCAGAAAAAGCAAAAACTCAAAGAGACATGTACTGGTGGCCACATAAAAGCCAACCATCACTTTGCTGGAGCTACAGTTCAGTCGTTGACATTGGGTTAATTGGCTTCACTAGAGCAGGACAAGGCAAGGCAATCATATTCAATTACTTACTGCCCAGTACAATTTGTACAGCCATCTAGGCTAATCCACAAGCAGGATTCAAATGCTGGTCTGATTTAGCTAACTGCAAGGCAGTGACTTTACCACACCAAATTTCAGGGCCTCTCTTATTTATATATTTGTTTGCCCTTGTGTTTGCCCTGTGAGACATTCAAGTGGTTTGTTTTTATGCAAATGTAATGCCAATAATGCTGACCATTTAGGACTATACTTATAAAATGCTACTAAAAAATATATAAGTTTAGTCTAGTGTACTTATTTTCATACAATATCAAAAATTTCAGCGAATAGGTCATTTCCAGAAGGTATTTACGGAATGCCTACTCAAACAATAAGAGAGGAAAACAGCTTTCTGTAGACACTTTTAAAAGAATTGAACTTGGTTAACATTGAGCAAAATAAACTTTTATATTACTTTGGCTATAAGTATATTGAGAAATAGCTATAAAATATATGATTATTTACGGTAATAAAATTGTAATATTTCACAACTTCATCTAAACAATCCTCAAAAAGCATTATTATTCAAGTTTCTCTTAATGTGACCAAATAATTATGAAACAATATTAGTGCCATAATTCATAACCAACCTTACCATTTCATAAATGTTGTGTGTGTTTAAGGAAGAATTCAAATTTCAGAAAAATGACTCGGGTAGGAATTCTGCCATAAAGTCATCCTTCGGTCCCGAAGCAGATCAAAAAGAAAAAAGTAGAGCCACATATTGCCATAGCTATGGTCAAGGGTTTAAGAAAATTAGCAATGCTCAACTGGAACGGAAGTACCTCGCCGAGACCGCCACAGTGGAGGGCTCTCTAATCATATGTAACATCTACCTTCGGAAGGTTGCAGAGGGAGTTTACAATAAGCTTAACCCCTACTTTTATATTGCGCTCAGCAGGCTTTCCCCTCCATGTTGTGCACTTTGAACACTATTTTGTTATTCTGACTTCACTTGGTTTCATAATCCGACCAGAGCTTTCCTGGACTGGTTTTTTCTTTGATACTTTGTAGAGTACATGAAACGACTACTTTTTCTCTATACTTGTTTTTGGAGTTTTGGTTGTTATAGTTAACGGGAGTGTATTTTTGAAGGCTGGTTTTGTCTTTTGTATTCAATCAGTTTCCATTCATTTCGGTTTTCGACACATAACCCCCGTGCCAGAAAAATAAACATTAACATATTAATTGTATCTACCGATTCCCCTAGGGGCATAATCATTCTGTTCAAGTTGGTTACCTTAAATGTACATTGTTGATGCTGGCAACAGAGTAAAAGGCCATTCAAAACAATGAACCAAAAAATAATAATCCTACTGACCCATTTAATATCCCACAGTATATTTGAGGGTCTAGATTCGTTTAATATGGCAGACTCCTTGGTGTGGTCCATTTAGTCGGGGCTGAACCTTCCCAAGTCCTGTTGCGCTGCACCGTGGAAACGTGGGAAGGGAGTTGGAAGGCAGGACGTGAATTAATTTAACTCTGTACATAATTCTGCCTCAATGGCCTCCTCTGTCCCAGCGCGAGGGCTTGAAAAGGAGACACAGAGTTCGATTGCTCAATATTCATCTACATTTTTCCCCTGGATAGACACAATATGGTGGGCTTAATTAACTTCTCTCAAAGGTGAAGCAGTGCGCACCATCTGCTGGGAGACAATCACATTACTATGCCTCTCTCTATAATCCCCTTACTCTATTAAAGCACAGGGCTTTGCAGGCAGAGAGTGAGAGACAAAATCAGGAGAGGAAAAAAGAAAGAGAGACACTGAGAGAGATTTCCAAATCATCGTATTCCATTCTAAGAAAGCCAACTGTAGGAACATGGCCAAATGTGTGTTTTCGTCCCCAGAAACGTCCATCCTTGAATGGTTTAATCTTTGAAAACGGTGGTGCACCAACTATTTCAAGCCTCTTTCCCATCCTAAAACGTTTATTCTATAAATGTCTAGTGTTATTCAAAGTCAAACAAAAAATCCGGCAGCAGGGCAACAGCAGTCTGGTGTTTTGGTACCACCGGTCACAAGTCCAAAACTGGGATCTAACCTGAACAAATTGAGATAGTTTACCAACACTATAATTTCAGCATACCATTTCTGAGACATCCAACACTTAATTCTTAATAAATCTCAAGGACCACACATTGCAATCAAGGGCCTGGTGAACTTGCCCTGAAGCCGGGTCATTATTTGATCTTTGTGGCTCTTAATCTGATTATGTCATTGTGGAGGTAAACTTCAGACCCAATCTTGTTAGCAGCTGGCCGCCATGGATTACCAAAGTCAGTCAGGTGGAAAATGAACTGAGCAGTTCAGCTTTGGCCTTGCTTCTCTTTCAAGATCTTCACAACCACTACTTCAGCTCCTTCTGCTTTTCTTACCACTGGCCCTTCAAACAAGATATTATCCTCACGCTCACGCACTGGCCTCGCCCTCTTTCTTTCTCTACGACGTCTTAACTGAGCCAAGACAAAGGCCCAAACCCAAGAAATCCTGACCCCTTTCTTCCTTAAACAGGGAGAGTGGTATATGCAACAAAATATATTTCCATTTCACACCAACACATGGACATCTTAAGATGTTCAGTCATCTAGATATACATCTTGGACAATCTTTGTTGATGCTTTACATTAAGTCAAACATTCACTCAGAACAAGAACTGTCATTTTAAATATCTTAAAACTCCCATAGGTTTTGGACCAAACTGTTTGTTGTATGAGTTTGACCAGTCGAGGAGTGGTTAACCCTATAGGTCAAGGGAGGTATGCAGCATTCCATCAAATCTTCAAATCGTAAATGAAGAGAATTGGTTTCTTGCTTTTTCTTTTTTCCTTTTTTTAAATTATGCAAATGCCTTAGATGTGTGGTCTTGCTTAAGACACTCACAGTTTTGCTTGTGGTCTTATTGCGGCATTGAGTGCTTTTACAGTGAATGCACACCACAGTCCAAGGCACAAAAAGTCCCGCTAAAGGCTGAAAAGAGTTCAAAGCATTCAAAAGACAAAAAGGACTAAGCTGGGATTTTTTTATGTACACTGAAAAGAAGAATAAAATATAAGTTCCCTATTGGTGCCTGTTATGGCAATGGGACCCATATCAAAGCATTATGTTACTACATAAAGGGTGCAGAATTTTTTTCTTGCGCACCATATGCAAAAAATAAATTTGAATAATTTAAACAGGCGGCGGTTTTGTAACACGAACCGCTGAATGCTCTTTTTGACACACCATTGAGGGAACAAGGAATTCAAAAGAGGTTATATTCCATCAGGTTTTCTGCCTCAATAGGTTATAATCACTGCTAAAGTATTGAGCACTACACAGAGTAGAGAGCTTCTAAGGAGGCTAATCAGCAGGTTTTCTCCCTATTATCGCCTCCCGTCCAAGGGTAACAGCGCACAGAAGTACCCTTTTCTATTGATTATCTGGACGGGAATTTAAATATTAATGCACTCCGTGGCCCAGTTTGGCACTCTGTTGAGCCCTGCTCCATCGCCAAGCACTCATTCCACAGATTAAAAAAAATGTTTTTTTTTATCACAATCTCGCACTCCCCTTTCAACGCCGGAGAAAACCAGCAAACTTCATAATAATAATAACATTTTATCCAACTTCTATAGCGCTTTTACGCACAGAAATTGATCACAAAGTGCTTGAAGAAGCGAAATAAAGTGAAACGACTACGATCGAGTAGGTCTTGACTAGAAATATCTGACAGAGTTGAAGGTTTTCAACAGTTACAGTGACCATCAAGAGGAACCTGGCATGGACGCTATGTGATTCCAGAATCGTTAGCATAGTGAAGAAGAATGCGTTCAACCAGGGTGACGAGCAGGTCCTCCGGAGGCAGGCAGCACAGCTCACCCATCTCTTGGTCTCATCAGCACCTTGCAATCTCAGCCATCTTACCACGACTTCTCCAAAGCTGCCAACCCACTTTCCACTCACGCCCCGTCCTCCTCCGTGTTTGGCCTTTTTCCGAGTTGCGCAAGGCGTTCCACAAGCTCATCTCTAACAGAATTGTTCAATTCTCCGAAAACTACAAAGAAATGCTCCCGAGTAGATCTGAATGTCCTTCATTTCAGTCCTTTGTAGTTGAGAGAGGTTGAGGAGGAGGAAAAAGGGAGCATGAGTCTCTCAGCCTGTCTGCGTCTCGGCAATAGAATTCAAAGGCGACATTTTCCTCCGGGCCAGGGTCTGGTCTGCTAACGATTCAGGAATCGCATATATCGGTCACTTAACTGCTGCAGTCTAGCGCCGAGACAGAGAGCAATAGGATCACAATGGGATGGACAAAGTTACAGCATGGAGTCAATCTCTGAAGAGACATTCCAAAAATATGTTTACAATCCACATTAAAACTGTTTTACTAATATCCTATTGTTGCAATATGATGATTGCATGAAAATTAATGTATAATGTATCTATGTGCGTATGAGACACATCAACCCAAGCAACCCACGCTGAAAACAACAGAGGAAAACGTAGCTAGCAAGATGTGTATGGTCCTGACGCTTTCTCTACTGCAGCACTCTTTTAAATCATGTGTACATCCATTCAACCAGAGTGCCTTGGCCATTGAACCCCCTGAATATAAGGGCACATTGGGCACCACTGCCCTCAGGGCCTGATGGTTCCACACAGACACACACACACAGACAAAACACCGGACAGAGTTGTGTTGGCATCACCATTGGATTCTATGGTCAAACAATTCACATAAGTTATGGCCCCACTTGACTGGAAAATCTGAAACCAAACGCTACTTAGGCAATACAGCTTTTTTTTACTTAATCCTAAACCTAAGTTTTTTCAACAAAATTGTTGAAAGAACAACAACAAACAAACTAATAACTAATATTTACGAAAAAATACAATTATTTGAATTTTCCATGAAGTTTGCAACAAGATGATTTTGAACATTCTTATCCTTGCTTAGGGATCAAACAACAGATTAGTTTAGAACTAGCAACCTTTGGTTTTCTTGGCTGGTACGCTAGCCTGCCGCCTCATAATACATGTACGCAATATATATTTTAACAAATCTTTGAGTAATGTTTGACTTAGTGTTCAGACTGAATAGTTCAGTGCAGTCAAGTCAAAGAAAAGAAGTGGATACATTAAATAATTGGAAGTTGAAAACCTTAAAGCTCCTTCCTCCATTCTTTTGCTTTGACGACAGTTAATATGGCACCGACATTCGGCTTCATCAAATTATGAGTCAGACCGATCTATTTCTTTCAATCCTGTCGTAATCCTTCAAAAGCTGTATAATGATTCGATCAGCTCGGAGCACAAGACAAACAATTTAGTAGGATGTAAATCCCAGTTTCACGGTGCGAGGGAGTTGCCCGTTAACATTTCTACCTAGATTTGCATTTTCTCTGGCAGGGGTCCAATGAAAGAAAAGGTGATGAGCACCAACGATCCAAAGAGACAATCAACCTCACAAACGTAAAAAAAGGCCCCTAACTGAAGCTATTATATGGAAGGCTTTGCTTCTCTGCAGGTGACATATTGGGTCTGTAAATTAGATGGACTTGGCAGAATTAATAACTAGCTTTTTGGTAAGCGGTGGTGTTTTCTTTAAAAAAGTTATTTCAATCTATAACTAAAGCATACACTGAAGGATCTAGTAGCTACTGCATGAGATGAAAATATATCTTATTTCGGATTTTGCCAATAACTTTAACACAAATAACAAAATGTAACATAGTTAGTTCTCATTTGTAGCTAGGTACGTAAAGGGAAGCGCAGTTTGCTGGGCTACCAGAAATGCCTTTCCCAGGCCATACATTACCCAAGGCCCAAAGTTATCCACAAGGATTCTGGATCAGAAAGACCTAACAGAAGACTTTGAACCGTTGGGTCAGGCCCTAGCCATAACAAGTGGGTGAAGCAGCAAAGAGTATTTCGGAACCAGAGAGTCCATTTTGAAAGTTGTCCGAATAATACTAAAAGTGTACACTCAAGTTATACGTTGAGCTATGTCGCTTACCAATGACAACGCTTTGCACTTTGACACCTCCTCCTAGTGCAAATGATCTTGTGTATCATGCCGCGATCGTTGAGATAAAGGAGGTTGACATCCATTTTACCAACACCGGCATGTCACGTCTGGCCTGGAGGCAAAAACGATGTATCTATATTCAGTTTCCCAAGAAATGCAGGAGTCAGACAGAAATGTATTTTATTTGTAGAGAGCCATGGCAAGCATGGAAAATATATTACAGTCCTTTCCTGATAATTGAACACATTTCCAAAAGGTTTAGCCATTGTTAACAACATTTTACCAAATGTGTTATAGCAGCATCCAACAAATTGCATTAGTCAGATTGGACATTAAGTTGTTGTTCCGTTTATTTTGACCACCAGTCCCACCCGACAAAAAGCACAATAAGGGATAACTTTTAGAGACAGCCTATTCATTACCAGTTGGGCATTAGGGGTTGGTTTAGTTGAGACATAAAGGGTAGGGTATTAAGGGTAAGGTTACGTTGGTTGGTGTAACAAATTTCTACTTCTTGTTCCTCTCTAGGTTTTGTTTTTTCCTACACACTGTGCATCGCCTCTGTGGTTGCTTCCTGTTTGATGTTTCAGGATTTTTTGAAGCAATTTGTGTCATCTGCTGATGTCAAAAGTTGTCTAAAAAATTAATTAGATTGATTTTCTGATTGACTTAGTTTTGTGCACAGGCATAACATGAACTTCTCATATTGCTCTCATTGACATTTAATAGCAAGTGTATCTACAATTTTTTTAATAACATGAATTTTAGAGAATTGCCGGTAAAATCTTGTTGTGTTGTTGAATTAATGTATATTTCATAAGACAATAAAGTCTATTACAAAACAATATGTGGGGGAAATACTTACTGTAGACACTCTATATAAAATAAAAATGAATGTTTTATGTACAGGAAATATCTACAGTCCTGGAATGTTTTCCATTTTCCAGGCATTTTAAGAACCGCTGTCTACAAACTGAGCTGAACAGGATAGTTAGATAAGGAGTAGGGTGCAATTGGGAACACAGCCAGTATGACGGACAGGTGGAGAAGTCTGCAGCATGTGTGCCCAGTCCCCATTAATGCAAAAGCACAGAGGTCATTAGCATCTCTCCATGAAGTAGCATAAAGCAATCACCCACCAAGATCTCTCTCTTGTGATGGCCGGGTTGTCTGTCCTACTCCCTGTGGTTATTCCCTGCACATGGAAGGTCAGTGAATAATGCTGGACAAAGATGTCTGACCACAGGAGTCTTCCACTGCCCTGGTTATAACTCATGTCCCAGTAGCGCTCAATCAGAGTCAAGACAGTTTTAGAGATTTCACATGGGTCTACTCTGCTCAACATATTTTACAGTTATGAGAATCCATTACATTGTGTATTATTTTATACTCATCACTTAGGAGAATAGAACGTTTCTAATTACTGAACGTAAAGTGCAATGGAAGGGGAGGCTGATGTGCAGGGGCGTGGTTGGTCCTTCTAGTTGCCTCCGGAATTTTTTAGGAACCTTCATCTCTTTCGGGAGCTGGTACAAAGCTCTCGGGATAATCAAGCCTCTGGTGACATTGGTGAAATTGTAAATGATATCTGATTAACTTGTCTAAACAAACTTTTGAATTCACGATGCATGTTTAAAGCTATAGCTCATCACAATAACTCCACATCAGTTTTGGCCTGTTGAAGATCTCTTCCAGGAACACAGTCTTGTAAAATTGCATAATGTCGTCCTTATGTTTTCCCTTATAAATCTGCAAGGATTTGATATTACTCAGTCAATCACTGGTCAATCTTCACCTCCATGTTCTAGTCTGAGCATTGGAATTCTAATATGCCAAAAACAAGTAACCCACTAGATAAGCTGCTGCAGTATCTGTATGGGAAACAAAGTAACAACTTAAAGCAGATGTTAGATCGTTTTGACTAGAAATTAAGCTCATTAAAAGACCTAGAGCATTTTGTTTCATGTTCAGTGTCACTTTGAAGATACTCTGAGTGACGATGGCCCCTACTGAAGTAGACAGTTGACAGGGCTATACACCATTGTGAATTATGCTTTCTCAGCAGGGCTCCTCATGTTTAACTCTCTCTGTCATTTAAATAATGTTTCAAGCGGCCACTTTTAACATCTTCTGCTTGTATCTAGTAATCTCACCCAAAAATAATTCAGTTTTTCAAGCTTGCTGCACTGACCTCTACAAAAAAGATAATACTTTTGTTTGGGCTTCTTGTGATAAAAGCAGACTCCTTATTTAGAAGGCATTTGTAATGGCTGACAAAATGTAATATGTTTAAATAAATTGTGTGTATATCATTTGAAATACGTTTTCACTTTCTAAAATGCCTCTTTTAGTTTGGGCTGTTATTTACAATGCAGTTGTAATACTTTATTTTGTCTGCCTTACTAAGCTTTACGGTATCATAAGGTACATCTAGTGACATTGCATGCTAGTATATAGATATTGTTTTGCAAATATACCAGGCTGAAGAGTTAACACTATCATGTGTAAGTCATACAGATCTCATCCTTATCAATTAAATAAATTTTTAAGCTGTAAAGGGGGATGGGCAAAACATCTCTTCAGTCCATTTCCATCTAGTGCATCTCTGTACCAGTTAGCTTGTGAGCAGACAAGGGAAATAAATAATAATGCAGTGGAATTACCTAACAAAAAAATGTAAAAGAAACAAAATACTTTTACAATGCATTTGTAGAATTACATTTGGAGTGACAGCTTGCTGAGTAAACAAACAATAGCACTGCAACAGACAGGAAGCAGTTCTTACCGGAAAGGTGTAGAGATTTGCACATTGTTTGGAAAAAGCTTGTTTATAAGTAAACAAACTGTGAATATTGAACATACACAGCCTCCTGTCCAGATTATAGTGACTGAGCTCTTAGCATCAGCCAGGAGTGTGAGCATTTCTAACTTTATATGGCTAAATCACCTTCAAGTTACATCAAACCATGGACATTTATTTGTAAAAATCCAATATCAAAAATATGTTTTATTACAATGGCTACATTTAATTAAGGTTTGTAATGGCTGTTACTGTCAACTCTTTCGACAACAAGCCTTTGCAATCTATTAAATATCTTTCTGACTGTTCATGCTTTAGAATCCATTTTCCTTTGTTTTTCTATCAGGTTCTTCTCAATCCGCTGGTGTAGGCAATTTGCATATAAAGTAGCATGTGGCCTGTAACATGTTGTTTTTTAAGACAAGCCCGTTGTCAAGATTGGTTGCTCATTCTCAAGATTCCTTAAATGTTAAAATTCCCCAGGTCTAAACAAAGTTGGAAAAATTCACTTTCAGTTTTAATGGACCAGTCTGCCGGAATACAAAATCTTTATTTTCTTGTGTTTTTTACATCAGAGAGAGGTCTATCGGAATGTTGTTTCTTACTTGAAAACCTTTGCCACTAATGTCTTACAAAAATGTAATTACTAAATGGTATTAAGGTATTCCAGAGGTCACAGAATAGGGCAAGCATCCTAAGAGTCCCCAGTTCAAATGCCAATTCCCTCCGGTTACTGGGACCGATATCATAGAATCTAAGTTGCAATTACTTAAATGATTTATCATTATGCCAACTATAGGAATTAAAAAGTATACAATCAATAATATATTTATGTCACTACATATAAAAAGCATCAGCAAAATTAATATGGGACCATTTTGTTTGAAATAACTCTATATGTTAGTTAACTAGCAGGATTGGTAAAATTTTAAAACTATACATGGATTATAGTTTATTTTGCCTAATAAACATTATTATAGGAAAAATCGATCATGGAGGTCAACATTTTGAAATTCTCAATTAACATTGTTCACTGTTTCTCCACTTCCCCTATCAGCGTCCTTACATTGCTCTTCTTTCCCTATAGTATAATGCATTACTTTTGACCAGATTATCAAAAGCTGCTTTTTGAGACACAAACACCAGCTAGGTTTCTATAAGATTGCTGATACATTTTAATGTAGGTTTTCTAACAACTGCATATAGAAAGAATATATAAAACCACTGCTGTTCTGACTTTATGTCTAATACCAAAGCATAACCCTTACTGTTTGAACGTTAAGCCTAATACTGATGCATAACCCCAACTGTTTGAACGTTAAGCCTAATACTGATGCATAACCCCAACTGTTCGGACGTTAAGCCTAATACTGATGCATAACCCCAACTGTTTGAACGTTAAGCCTAATACTGATGCATAACCCCAACTGTTTTGACGTTAAGACAAAACCAGAAGCATAACCCTTACTGCTCTGACTTCTAGCCAAATACTGAAGCATAACCCCAACTGTTCCAACTTTAAGCCTAATACTGAAGTATACCCCTACTGTTTTAACTGTAAGCCTAATACTGAAGTAAAACCCCTACTGTTCTGACTTTAGGTCTAATACGGAAACATAACCCCTACTGTTCTGTTGTTCTAAGACTGAGAATGAAAAATATCCTTTACAAAAACATGTAAAGCATGATTCAGAATATTCACTGTTCAATATATAATATTCAGACCACTTTCTCTACATTTTGTTGTTTCATTGATCTAAAGTTACTTAAAAACAATGATAAGCAACCTATACACAATATCATAGTAATATAGCATAAACTTGAGTTTTGATATGACAAGTAAGAGAAATTATAAAACTTTACTATTTAAATAATGTGTGTATATATACATGGTTATAGACCTATTGATCATGGAGAGAATCAAGCTGAGACAAGTAATGGAGTGCAACAATCTTTAGATTACGATAGATTGAGCAGACACAAAGAGAAACAACACAGCATCTACAAATGGCCCAGTAGCATAGCTGATGTCTCCTTCACAAAATAGGAATACTAGTCACTCTTTTTGAGATGTGTGAGTGTGAATGATGCTTGCCACCATCTGTCATTCACAGGAGGCTAGGAGGAGATAATGGGGAGAAGGCTTTGTAAAAGTGGATATGAGGAGGAAGTATAGACTGGACACTTACCCCAGGGAACTCATTACCCAACCTTATTAATACGTGGTTTGACCCCTGTGGGAAAAACTCCACAAAGAGAACCCTACCTAAAGATAAAGACAAACACTTAATGTTGTTGTTTAACTTGCAGTGGTCTCTTAAATTTCAAGTCTTCTTTTTTAACTTTCTTGGAAAGGGAAGAAAAAGTTGCAGTGGTCTCCTATTTCTTTTCAGAGCTGTACAGTACAGAGTATGTATACAGTGGCCATCAAAAGTACTCACCTTCCTCGGGCGTTTTCAGTTTTTATTTTGTGCAATATGAATGAGGTTCTTCAAAAGTACCAATCAGGGGTAGGATATAATATATAATTATATATAATATTCCAGCCCCCAAAGAACAGTAAAGTCAGTAATGAGGAAAGGGACAGAATAAGGCAGGGCTGTGAGTACAGAAAAGAACCGAGACCATAAAGAAGCCTGTTGCAACTCAGAAGCTTGTTGCAAGTCGTACACCACACATCCCTGTCCAGATGGCCTGGAGGTGGCAGGATCATGCTATGAGGAGGCTTCTCAGCGTCAGAGACTATGGAGATAAAGGACCAAATTGATACAGCAAAGTGCTAAAAAGTCCTAAAGGAAAACCGTGTCTAACACGTAAGACTTCAGAGTTGGATCTCCCAGTAGATCAACGGGAAACATACAGCCTTAAGCCTTAACAACCAAAAAGGTACATTTACTGGAGAAGCCCAGTCAAAGGCCGGACCTCAAACTAATTAACCATATGTGGAAAGTGTTGGAAATTGTTGCTCACTAAAGGTCTCAATCCAACTTGACCGAGCTTGAGGAATTTTGTATTGAAGAAAGGAAATACATTGCTGTATCCATATTTGCAAAGCTGGTAGAGCCTTATCCAAACAGACTCAAGACGGTAGTTGCTGCTTAAGGTGACTCTACCAAATTTTTATTAAACATGTGAAAAATTACACAATCAATTGTTTTTAAATTCAGAATTATTCGTCAACGGCAATTGTCACTTTAATTTTACAGAATGGGCGAAATCCATGTTTACTCCATGTTGTAACTTATTAAAATGTGGAGAGGTCCAAAGGGGCCGAACACTTTTGAGAGCCGCTGTGACACTGTAGATTTTTATTCATACCATACTTTTTTGTATTATTGTGAAATGTATAATTACATCAAAACTGAAATAACATGTTTGGAAAACGCATCACCTCCTTTGTAATAGTAATCCTAAATGTCCTTAGGGATAAACAGTCACTTTTAAAATCAATTCAAATCAATTCATATGTTCAACATTTTTGTGATTAACATGATTTCTAGATGAACATAACAATTCATGGAGTGCATTCCAGGGCAAAAGCTCAGCCAAAAGCATCATGGAGCTTTCAAAAAAACTAAGAAACAAAGTTGTAGTACAACACAGACCACGGGATGTGTACACACTGGATGACAAGAATCTAGGATACTGGTCATTGACCTGTAGACGTAGAGGTTACCAAGTACCCAACGGAAAAGCAACATGCTTTTATGGCAAAGAATGGTCAAAGTGGACATATAATATGAATATCCCAAGCACCATCCCAAGCACTATGCCAAGCACTAGGCCAAGCACTATGCCAAGCACTATACCAAGTACTATGCCAAGCACTATACCAAGTACTATGCCAAGCACTATGCCAAGCACCATCCTAAGCACTATGCCAAGCACTATGCCAAGCACTATACCAAGTACTATGCCAAGCACTATGCCAAGCACTATGCCAAGCACTATACCAAGCACTATGCCAAGCACTATACCAAGCACTATCCCAAGCACTATGCCAAGCACTATACCAAGCACTATGCCAAGTACTATGCCAAGCACTATACCAAGCACTATCCCAAGCACTATGCCAAGCACTATCCCAAGCACTATGCCAAGCACTATGCCAAGTACTATGCCAAGCACTATGCCAAGTACTATGCCAAGCACTATCCCAAGCACTATGCCAAGTACTATGCCAAGCACTATGCCAAGTACTATGCCAAGCACTATGCCAAGTACTATGCCAAGCACTATCCCAAGCACTATACCAAGCACTATACCAAGCTGTTTCCCAAGCAGCACCCACTAGCTATTTCTCTCTATATTTTATTCATCAAGACTGTTGATTAAACAAATAATTTTTTTCTATTTTCCTCTATTTCTCCCTATTCTGGGTGATTTGTTGCCAGGCCAGCTCAGCTTGGTTTGGTTGTGTTCAGCTCAGTAGTGTGAAATGGCATTCTGAAATAAGAGATGGTAAGGAGACTTCTCTCGCCTTTCTGTCTGTGTAGCTCCTTCCAAGTTCCTTCAGGGGTTGAGTGTCTCCTTGTCACGTCTCCATTCAGTCAGGTGCAGACCGCAGCACTTTGCTAAGTCAAAAACAATGTTTTGCCTGGGAGCTGTGTGTCTCTGTCAGTCCATTCACATGGCAGCTAACACTGCTCAATTAAAATTGCCTGTCTAATTTACAACAAGGGATGAAGGGATACAACAAGGCAGAAATACCATTAGCACTCATGTTTTATATCAGATATGTGTTTTGTCAAAATATACAGCATATTGGGTGGGTTTTTGCAGGTACAGTAGCCAAAAAAAGTGAATAGCGTTGTATATAGCTGAAGAATTTTTGGATATGATTAAATGTTTCATGACCACATATTGTAAATCTAAACTGAGGTTTCTGAGAATGCAGGATCAAACCCTTCCCTTATTTCTCAAGTGATCCTGACACTGGCCTAGATATGAACAGTTTACAAGACACAGTGCACTGCATTTCACCACATCAACCACACAGATGCCCAATCTGACACAGTTGTCTGTATGAAAAGTGTTAAATTGAAAGATTAATGGAGTGCATACCTTCACGACTCAGCAAATGAACCTTAAAACATTTTACATTTTAACAATGCATTAAGTGAGCAAAAGAGAAACTGAACATTAGAAATAATTCAATTATGCATACGATCAACCTTTTGCAGAACTTTCCTGCAATGCAGACATTTTAAAATTGCTGTATTTGAGGGCTGATCCATAATCTCCATCTTGTAATTTTCACTTTAAAATGTTTATATCCCAGAATTTGTCAGGGTTCCGCCCTAGCCTGACGGTTTTCGCCTCATTTCCACCCCCTGGTGGCCGTTGGA
>JACXGK010000478.1:98087-108888 GCA_016801125.1 Novumbra hubbsi
TTCACCGCAGCCAGTAGCCTACCAGTTATAGTTATCCTACTACTACACCCTGGACGTTACTGGAACATTTGTTACCGGGATACACTTCATGCCCTCTCGTTTCTCACAACGAA
The DNA here is from genome assembly GCA_016801125.1 of Novumbra hubbsi. Lineage (NCBI taxonomy): Eukaryota > Metazoa > Chordata > Actinopteri > Esociformes > Umbridae > Novumbra > Novumbra hubbsi. The sequence continues at coordinate 98,201 of JACXGK010000478.1, forward strand.
CGTAGAGTGCATTCCCCTCTGTATCAGTGCCGCAAGTCGCGCAATTGGAACCACCTTTACGCTCTGTGAACACACACCCTTACAGAATTGATATCCCTCTGCAAATAATGTATCCACCCTACAAAAATGTCCATTGCTAATTACCCACAGTATTATTTTATGTTTATGTTACTGTAGGATCATTTTTGTGCTGTCTCAGATATACTCCAGCCATGGCAGTGTCAAGCCTATATGTATCATGTGTAAAACGTTGATGTATCTCCTCGATGTCCGTTGGTCAGACATCGCTACTGGCCTTTCCCATCCCTCCTCATGGCACTAGATATCAGGTTAGAGGCATGATGACACAGTGTGAATGGACTCACCATTTCAAACCGACTCTCTGAGAAAAACTTCAAGGTTAAATATATTTTTTTTTTCCCCTCAGTGGGCTGGAATGAAAGGGACAGTGATACATATTTCAGGCACAATGCTTCCACAAAGGGACTGTGGAATAAAGAGGTATAAACCTTTGAACTAAACAAAGGTCCATCACCCATACTTCATATCAGAAAGACTGTGTAGCGCCTTTTACAGAGACGATATGGAGGAATAGAGGGGATAGGGGACCAGCATGGCCTGGCCAGGCTGACAGGTTGTCTGATTGTTGTCTGACTGCATGTCCAACGACCCAAACCTGGTCTTCCCCATCCCGCCTTCATCCCTGTACTCCTGACTCCTACCCACTCCCTGTGCCGTGGAAAAGATCCGCCGAGTGTCATCGCCATCCATTTGTGGCCCTCTTTGAATCTGACCCGGGGCCTCTTGAGCCGCCACCATCGTCAGCGCCGGTTGCATTACGTTGATTAAAGTGAGCTGGCTAGGCGAAACACCGGCACTTGTGCTGCTCTTACTGTGATGCTAGATGAAAGCCGAGGCAGTGTGACTGAAGCCCCTATCCTCGTTCTTAGAGTTGCCTCCTCCCGTTCCTCCTAAAGAAGGGGGCACAAAAGACAAAAGGCTCTAGAGTGAAAGCAATGAAAAGCTTCTTTGCCAAATTATCTCTAATTGATCCTTTCTTCCTTGTCGGAAGATTTGTATGATTTCGGGAGCGATAGGAGGATGACTTCCTTAGCCGGCCGCAATTTCTAGCTTTAAAAGCCACTACCCTTGAAAGTAGATAGCTTGAAAGAAGAGAGCTATTTCCTTAACTACACTTGTACGACAACAAAACATGATTGTCCTATTGCATTATTATTATCAAAGGCAGTGGGAAATTTGATATATTTTGAAAGGCCTGAATCAAATTGGATTGAATCAAATTGTTTGCCTGATCTGGAGTTTATTTGGATGTTTATTTTTGAAAGATCTGATCTCGTGACATATATGGTGGATCACGTGGGTCTTTCGTAAGAAAATTGAATAACTGTCAAAATATATTCATTTAGCCTGTAGTCACTGAATTTGAATATAGCTTGAGCCTATATCCATTGATAATTTGTGGATCCTGATTTTTTTTTTTATCTTGCATTGTAGACATTTATCACTTTTACAGAAATTGAGAAATGACCAATCCTGAAAGTCCTCTTTGAAAAGGTATTGGCATTTGTACCTATTGTTGGTAATGAGTCTTGAGGAGTGTTTCTCCTGTGAGGCAGGATCTCCATTCCATTCCCAACACGGCACATTCAAGTCATTCTACTGCAAATTAAGTTAAGAAGAAAAAAACTGACAAAGTGTTATTTCAGCCTCAGCGTTAGAAAAACAACAACAAAAGTATTTGGCATTAAAGAGCTGTTTCCGGAGATGATAACAGAAGGCAAGAAAGGCAAGCTGATCAATGCTGGTGTGGATTTTGATAACTAAGTCACTGCTTCATGCTTGTGTCTAAGACAAATGATGGAATATCTTAAGCAAAGAGGGTCTGCAATATGCCAAATTTGCTCCAAATTACCCTTCAAGAATAACTCCTCGGCATCTACACTGAAGCCTCTGGAGTGAGTAAATAAAATAAAGGGGCAGCATAAATTACCTTGTGGATGTCAATCGTAAAACGAAGCGCAACCTGTTTTCTTTTTGTTATCGTGTCACCTCTTCGTCTTGCTGCACGATGGCGGATGACATGAAATGAAAGTATTCTCTCTCCAGAACCACCAGCAGTACTCACAGCACTTTCTGACACTTGAAAACGATGTGGTTTCGTGAAACCACAGCTGGGCCCACACTGATTGGCTCTCCTGCCAGACTGCCAGTAAACTTTCTACTGCTTGAGGATCTGTCTGCGCTGGGACAGGTGGTGTTTATGCAGATGAATGAACACATTACTGTGTGCTCTTCCTTTTGGTTTAAACATTAGCGTTTCAAATGTGACAAATCAGATGTTCGTCTTCCTTCCCTGCATCCCGTTCGACTGACGCCACCGTGGTCGGTTGCCGTGAGGATCGGTGTGTTCGTTGTGTAGGTTTCAGTCAGCATGTGCGCGCATCCATAAACTATGTGTTTGTGTAACAACGGATGGTATATGCGTGTTCTGACGTACAATATCCATGAGTGAGTATCCTTGTGCTGACAGGTGAAAGTGCTTTTTTTGTCATTTTGTAAGTGACAGTACGGGTACAGTTCTGTCTATTTTAAAAATAATCTGAAATGCCTGGATAGTAATGGTTGTTTTATTTTCCCGATTTTGACTATATAAACATCAACATCTACATTTAACAGTAAAAGAGCAATGCAGAAAACCCCCTAAGAAGAGGAACGTAAGCTGTAGCACATAATAAACAACCAGCCACTTGATACGATGTTGACTACACATTGAGCGAAAGGCGCTTTGTCTCCGCAACACTTTTGTGTCTTGGCTTGGCTGCCACCACATTGAGCTTTAGAGCAGGAGTGCGTCCCATTAGGCACCCTATTCCCTACATGATGCATTACATTTAGCTCTTGTCGCAAGTGGCACACTATATTGGAGATGGGGTTTCAGTTGAGACACGGCCTAGTTATGCAGTCTTGGGTGGGTGAGACACTAAAGTCTCTATTGTCTGAGTCAACTTGACCTGACCTGGCTGGTTAAGCTGACTCATTGTGAACAGCAAATCGCTTCAACTGAGGGGGGTTGCTTTGTGTGTGTGTGGCTACAGAGAAGATATTAAACCATGTAATAAAAAGAGCATCCCCATAGTTTACGAAGGGACGAACAAGTTTTGTTTCCAGACTAGTCTGTTGGGGGTAAGTCCTCTGTCCCACTGGCTGGGAGAAATGATGGTGTTTACTGGTACATTGAACCATAATGAGAATCATGTTGACTACCTGATGTTAGAATGCAGGAGCCTCTCAAGAGGCAGAGCTCTGGCTCTACATAAACATAGCATGGCCCTCTATTGGGCCTACAATTTATTCTGCCTACGTCCAAGTAGATGAGTTTGTGCTTGATGGCGTGCTTGCAGAGAATATCCGCACATGCTTATGTCTTCAATGAGCCATTCTTGTTTATTGTTTATATTGGCCAGTTTAATCAAAATAGCGAGAAGGAACATACATGTCTAAAAATATGTATTTGATAGTTATCAACTGAATGTAATAAATAAGACATTATTACAGTGCCTATTAATGAGTTAAGTTTGATGTAATTTCTGAAAATATTCGCATGACTGCAAGTGTTTACTCCAAGTTAGTCACCAGAAGACAGAATATTACTTGAAAGTGGAAAATCTTTGCTGATGTTGCCTCCCCTAATGAGGCTGGTCAATTTGCATCAGTCATGTGGTTTCCCAACCTCTTGTTGGCTTGCAGCAAAGTCAGAATTGAGCCTACACTATCGTAATCAGTTTGATGCTGTTGAAGTGCATTAGACCACTGTTTCACCGGCAAAACTTATAAAAGTTCCCTAAAACTTGCTAAATCAATCAAAGTAAATAAACAAATAGCCTATCCATTAGAGTTAGGTGCAGGAAATCCTTTAAAATAGAGTCTTGTTAAAGTCATTTTGGGCTATTGGGACAATTTGGGCCATGCAAAGGGCCTCTGTGATAAAGATTGGCCTTGGTGGATTGACCTGCGTGAAAGCCTAACTGGTCATACTCAAGGAGAATGGCCTGGAGTGAAGAAATAGAGATTTTAGTTAGTCAGACAAACCACAAAAGGAAGGGATGCTGGTCTGTAGGTTTTATTGTCAAAGGGTTCACAGCTTTTTTTTAGCAGTGGACTAACTATGCCAATATTCAAAACTGATAGGATGCATTTAGTGTTTAAAAATAATGGGCCTCAGAAGGTATTTAGACCACATTGCCTTTTCCATATTTTGTTGCGTAATAGACTTAATAATAATAGATTTTTACTTCAATCTACACAATACATTACACTAGTGAAACAAGTAGAAATTCTGCCAATTTATTTAAAATAAAAAACTGAAAAGTCTCACATACATAAGTATCCAGACCCTTTGCCATGACACTCCCAATTGTGTTCAGAATCATCCTGTGTCTCTGAAAATCATTGAGATGTATTCAGAACTTTTGGAATACACCTGATACCTATTCACTTAACTATCTACGGTTAACTGTCGCTTCACGGTGAATGTCAAATAAAAAAAAACATGTCACGAAAACCCAATCATTTCCTGTAGCCTTCCAAGATAATTTTGTGTTGAGGCATAGATCTGGGGATGGTTATAGATGAATTTATAAAGCATTGAAAGTTCACAGGAGCACAGTGGGCAGGATTTGAACTATAAATAAAAGTAAAGTGTTCCATACTGCGTGAATATCATCACGGAAACTCATAATGTGACTCAGTAGCATGTATGGCCCCCACGTACCTGTATGCACTCCTGACAACCTCTGGGCATGCTCCTGATGAGACAGTGGATGTTGTCCTGGGGGATCTCCACGGATGCACATGAGTTCGGATGTCGGATGCACATGATGATTCCCGGACGACGGCACTGTGTCTCTAGCCACGGCCAATGTGAGGACCGCTCTCCAAAGAGTGACCCCACAAAAGTGGATTCCTCTCCCTGACTCTGTCTACAGTCCCCACCTGCTTCAAACAGACCACAATTTTCCCTGTACCAAAGAAACCTTTAATCACCTGCCATAATGACTACTGTACTGTAACACTGATCTCTATCATCGTGCTTTGAACGGTTGGTCAGAACCCACATCTGTTTCACCCTACCCAACACCTTGGACTCCCTTCATTTCGAATACCACCCCAATAGATCTATGGACGATGCCATCGCCCTGACGACACACACTGCCCCCTCCCACCTGAAAAAAAGGAAGCAAAATATTTGTGAGGATGTTGTTCAAGGACTACAGCTCAGCATTTAGCACAATTGTGCTAAGCTTGTTGCAAAGCTCATGACCATAAAACTCAATTACTCCCTTTGCAATTGTATTCTGGACTTCGACCCCAGGTGGTGAGAATGGGCCACCTCATTTCCTCTGCACTCTCTGATCATCGGAGCCTCACAGGGCTGCATACTTAGTCCCCTTCTGTACTCCCTGTTCATGTATGACTGTGTGGCCACTCCGCAGCACCAACGTCATCCTTAGGTTTGTGGACACCACCATCTTGGATCTAAACACCAACAACGATGAGACCGCTTACATCATAAAAGACTATGGCCAACCAGGCAATGGTCTGTTCAAACTGCAGCCTTCTGGTAGACACCACTGGAGCTTCAGGGCACGCAGGTCCGGGATCACAGTTGTTTCCCCCAGGACTTGTAGTGACAACCAGTAGTGACATCCTGTAGTGACATCCAGTAGAGACATCCTGTAGTGACATCCTGTAGTGACAACCAGTAGTGACAAGGACACTAGCAAAACGCAAACTAGAAAACAATCAGTCAGGAAAGAATAGAGAGCAATTGTCAGTGGCCCACACCTACAAAACCGTTCCCTTTTTTTGGGGTTGCTTTGCTGCTGTATCTCCTGTACGCCTGTTCATTTGCATCAAAACAGGTGACATTGATTCGCGATCGCTTATGCTCCCTAACTGGTCAGATTGATATCCTTAAAGTTTTATTGGCTTTGTTTTATTCTGTGTTGATGACGTGTTCCCTTAATTTTGCTGTGTATATTGAATGTTGTTATAAGGGATATTGTTCACACCAGTCCAAACGTTTCGTTATACATAAATGTTTGATTTACTAATGCCTTAAAATAATTTTAGAACATTTGGGAACTAAATGTGTAAAAAGAAACCATCTGTCTGCTAGTCATTGCAGGCCTTGGTTGTTAGATGTCATGAAATAGCTGCTAAATGGCAATATGGCAGTAATCAACAACTTGTTTTCTGGCCTAATACCCACAGCAGTGGCAGGAGTGGGAAGAGGGCCCGGATGATAATGCTTAAGCCACTGCTAGCTGTTAATCACATTTTACCAGAGGGCAGGCTCAGGCATGTATACCACACAGGTATCTGTAGATGTCTTTTTGCTTCTCACTTCACACCCTTATTGCACTTAATAGCCTGGCTTTGTCACTTTGTCCTCACCAGCAGTTGATGTTGATTGGATGAGCAAGGAGTCAATTTTAATAAAAAGGTTGGGACGCTGTGTGAAATGCAGTGAAAAACAGAATGCAATGATGTGCAAATCAGTCATACCTATTTTCAATTATAAATAGTATAAAGAAAATGTAGCAAATGTTGAAACTAAGGAAGGTTTTTGTTTTTGGAAAAGTACGTGCCCATTTTGAATAATAATGCCAGCAAAATGTTTTACAAGTTATGACAGGGCCATGTTTACCATTGTGTTGCATCACCTCTTCTGTTAACAATACTCTGTAAGTGTTTGGGAACTGAGGAGACCAAATGCTGTAGTTTTGAAAGTGAAATGTTTTCCCATTCCTGCTTGATATAACATTTCAGCTGCTCCACATTTCGGGGAGCTCTTTTGTCATACATTTCATCTCATAATGTGGCAATTGTTTTCAATGGCTGACAGGTCTGGAATGCAGGCAGGCCAGTTTAGCACCCAGATCCTATTACTATAGTACCATGCTGCAGTAATATGTGCAAAATATGTTTTGGCATTGTCTTGCTGTAAGAAGCAAGGCCTCCCTGAAAAAAAGATGTTGTCTGGATGGCACTATATGTTGCTCCAATTCCTGTATATATTATTTAACATTAATAATACTTTCACAGATGTGCAACACACCCATGCCAAGGGCACAAATGCACCCCCCATACCATAAGGGATGCTGGAATATGTGTACTGAAAACAAGCCCTATGGTCACTCTCCTCTTTAGTACGGAGGATGCTGCGTCCTTGATTGCCAAAATGTTTTTTTATATTTCGATGTCAGACCAAAGGACAGTGTTGCTTGTGTCCATTAAATTAACTCGGGCCCAGGGAATTCGATGGCATTTCTGGATCTTGTTTTAATTGGTATCTTCTTTGCATGGTAGAGATTTGTGGATGCAGCAAACCACTGTGTTCACAGACAATGGTTTTCAGAAGTGAGTCCTGAGTCCAGTCAGTGATGTCCACTACAGAATCGTGTTTGTTTTTAAATCTGTCCCGTCTGAGGTCCCAGCGATCACAACCATACCATATTGGTTTTCGGACTTGTGCCTATGCATACAGTGAGTTAATTGTGAGAGGTTCCTCCAGGTTTTTTGTTTGCTTTACACATCTTTTTCAGTATTTTGGTGTCCCTAATCCAGCATTTCTGAAACGTCTGATCCACAATTGTCAGAGATTATGTAAAAAAAAATCTAAAGTCAGTTAGATGAATGAATTAGATGCAAATAGGTTGGAAATAAAAACATGATTACATGCTGTATTGTCCCCAAATTGTTTTTTTAATTTGTCTTGTAGTAAAAGTTAATGATTCACATGGATTACTTGTAACAGCCTCATTGGTCAGGCTCCCCCTGGGAGTCAGCAAATTCTATTTGATTACAAGATACAGCTGAGTGTTTTTCTATTGACCAACAGAAAAGGTGTGTGATGAAAAACTACTCCTTCATTGTTTCATTCATTTTTGCACAATAATTCACTAAGATACTTAGTAGGGTAGGGTGGAGCTTCTGAAAGTATTTTTTTGTTTGCAACAGTGGTAACATCTGTTGTAATTGCAAATGTATATCTATGTTTTTTCTGGATTTCTTTTGTTTGCTGAGACATGGGGAAAGATAGTGGGGAGTTAATTGCTGAAAGAGCAGCGAGTAGCAGTACATGTGGTAGACCACCCATGAATGACAATAGTTCCGATGTTTTTAAAAAGTATTTTGATTTCCTTTCTCCAAAACCATGATAAAGTGCCTACTGAAACGTTATCAAAAAGTCTATCTCAAAACTCTCCATTGCCCTATATAACAAAAGAAACGAACCAATTGAAACTGACATGTTGCAATAGGCAACTACAGCTCAAGCAAACAAAGAGAAAGAAGCAAATAAAGAAATTTTGTACAAAAGAGAATCAGTGGAACAACAGCAGTGTATATCAAGTAAAATATAGAGATTTTTCTTAGGGTATTGTCTTTTTTTCAAACCTAATTTGGAATTGGATCGTTATTTCACGTGGTTTCAGACAGAATGCAGGATGTGTCGATGCAATTCAAGCAGGCTTTTTTGAGGAAGATAAATTACTAAAAATCTGATACATAGAAATCAAAAATTAACTAGTGTGAAACGCAAACCCCCAAAAATATTTTGGAGTAGCAAACCAGATCAGATAATGGGTAATCCGACTATTTGACATCTTTGGAAGCTTTAAAGCCTGCTAAATCACTATGGATGATAAAGAACCGAACACTGGAACTACTGCCGTTAGGTTTGTTTTCAAACCCAACAGATTACACATACTAGTTATGCTGACGTAGCTCTGTCCATAAAATGTATCACATCATGTAGAAACAAACATAATTCTCAATGTAGATATTTTCTTTGTACTATAAACCTGATAGAAATCCCATTTTACTTACACCCAGGGGTAGTAGTCTCAAACCATCTTCACACAGTCCTGATGGATCAATCATGGAAGGAAAATAGCGGCCACAGTTTATTACCAGCGGTTTACAGGGGAGTGATGGAACCAGTCAGGACTTGTATGATTGTCTAAACCGGGCACAGCTCTTGTTTATGGTCTCTTGCCGACTGTTGAGTGGTCACAAAGGGAGAAGACTTGGAGAGAGGGGAGAGAGAGTGAGCGGAGTGAGGAGACAGAGGAGAGAGATGAAGATAGGAGGAGGAGAGGGGAAGGATGGATGGAGTCACCTTTTCTCCACAGGCCTGCTGTCGTCTTTTCATCCCCTGCTGGACCTACCCAGCAGACACCTTCATACAGTCTAATTACCAGAGTCCCACAAGCATCCCTCCCTTCTCTCCAGTCTCCCTCTCTAACAGTAGCCTCCCACCATTCCTCTCTATCCCCGCTATGAACCACACAGCTAATTGTTCAGTTACACCAATAAAGACGCAGCCCTGGGAAGAACAAAGGATATAAACAGAAAGGTAGAGACCAAGTCAACGTGATAATGTTCATTACCCCTGATCTTTCTCTTCTTTCATCATCATCCCCCTCACTCCCTCCCGTTCTGTACCGCTGTGTGGCGGCGAACCCCTCATATTATCCACAAGCATTCCAGCGATCACTAATTACCCAAAGAGTTCCTCATTAGGGCGATTTTAAATCCAATCTTAGATCAACACTTGCTCAGACCTCGGGGATCCTGCAGCTCCCTGCAGCAGTTAAACAAACAATCAGTTCAAAGGATCAGCTATACCACTTTAAAAGGAGGGGGAAAGAAGAACAGGAAAGCAAAGGGTTAACAACTTCTAAAAGAAAAGACTCCTCCAGCTCCACAGCATGGATGCTCCGATCTATAATTCATTTCATTCAAAAACATTCAATTTCACTTCTCAAATTGGGGCCATCTTAATTTCAAGAAAAGTCTAAATGCTATAGTCTGGTTCTGTGATAGAACTGAGCTAATAATACTAATAGGACTGATGAGGAAGTAGAGAAAGAGGCTCTGACTATAACAACAAAAGCAGTGTACAGTGTGTATTCCAAATGACATCCTCTGCCCAATACCCTGATGAGCCCAAACATTATGAACACCTTCCTAAAACAATGTAGGTTCTCCCCATGCCACCAAAACAGCGCTGACCCAACACTGCATGGACTCCTGTGGTACCAAGACATTAGAAGCAGATCACTCAAGTCCTCTTATTTGGGAGGTGGAGCCGTGGATTGGACTTGTTGGTCCAGCACACATGTTGAGCTCAGGGCAACACCTTGAACTCTTCATCATGGTCCTCAAACCAATCCCAGGTAATGTGTGCAGAGTTGCTGGGTGCGTGATTCTGCTGAACGAGGCCACTGCCAGTGGGTACTATCATTGCCATGAAGGGTACTACCAGGTCTGCGGGGATGTTTAGGTTGTCAAATTGACAAATTGACGTCCACATGAATGAAAGGGTTTTCCAGCAGAACGTTGCCCAAAGCATCACACTCCCTCCACCGGCTTGTCATCTTCCCACAGTGTTTCCTGGTGCCATCCTTTACCCAGGTAAATGGCACACGCATCCTTTACCCAGGTAAATGGCACACGCATCCTTTACCCAGGTAAATGGCACACGCATCCTTTACCCAGGTAAATGGCACACGCATCCTTTACCCAGGTAAATGGCACACGCATCCTTTACCCAGGTAAATGGCACACGCATCCTTTACCCAGGTAAATGGCACACGCAT
>JACXGK010000479.1:20408-42003 GCA_016801125.1 Novumbra hubbsi
ATACCCCCCTTAAACCTCACATACCTCCCTTAAACCTCACATACCTCCCTTAAACATCATATACCTTCCTTAAACCTCATATACTTCCCTTAATCAGCTAACATGTCTGGAGTCATACAATATAGAGGTTTCCAAAATATGCTGTCAGTTGTCCCTGACCTTTTTAATGTTCATGTCCTTTAATTTGATAATTCTTACAGAGGTCAGTATTGCTTTACTGTCTGTGTGAAGTCCTTTGGCCCACTGACCAGGAACTACTATGTCAGAGCATTTTTACATGCAGCGTGAGTATGTCTGACATTTGAGTCAGATCTGAGGTCTGAAACTAGATTCTTAACATTCCTTTTTTCTTCCCAGACACTATTCATTGAATAATATCACAATTTCCTTGTCCTTGTTAAACCATTTGTGTGTGTAGGATCTGTGTTCCTGGTGGTTTCATGCTTGCTACTATCCTGGGCTGTGTCTGCCTTGGCTTAGCTAGCCTCATCTACTTAGCGGTAAGTATTTGGCTAGCATTACAAGGAAGCATTTATTTCCCTCTGGTACTTCCTGCTAGTTATGTCAAGGAGCAATGCTTTTATCAAAGGAAGTTAGTTATTTGTGTTTTTGCTTTCTATGTTGTTGGCATTCCTTTAAAATGGGGTGACTATTTGTAAAAAGGGCTGTAATTACTACACAATTAACAGTTTGTATGTAAATACCCTTCAATTAAAGCTGACGACCTGCACTTTAACCTCCTAGTCATTGTTTTTTTTAAATGCAATGTGCTATACAGGGTTTTTGCAATTTTCCGCTAGGATAATTTAAGACTTTTTTCTAATGCCACTTCGAAATAAATTCAAGATATATTTCACAACAACAGGAACAGAACTTGTAATACTTTTAAATACATTTTAAAAAGATGAATTAAGGCAATTTAAGACTTCTTATATTTAGGGTATATTTAGCTCTAGTACAGTGCCAAATATTCAAGGGCTTCACTGTGTGTATGTGTTCATAGTTACACAACAAGGCCACTTGTTGTATATTGTGTCTCCCAGGCAGCCATCCGAGGGGAGCAGTGGGAGCCCATTTTACCCAGGAAGGACACTGCCAGAAAGCCGGTTGCAGACAGCATCAATCGTCCTCCTCAGAACCCTCCTCCACGCCCGCCAGCAGAAATGCGGAGAAAGCGTGCAGAAGACCTAGAGGGAGCGGCTTACGTTAACCCCATCCCTGTCACTGCCAACGAGTAGACACCCATACTGTCTTCCTCTCAGGCCGGTTGGACTAGCTCCCACCAGGTAGCTTTGTTCATTGTCGACAACCAAAACAGATACACTGGAGCCACACCCAGGCCATTTTAACATGCTTGCTTTTGGCTAAAAGCCCAATTTAATGTTCAGATCAATGTCAATGGGATCTTTTTTTTTTTGGGACACTGCTGCTCATGAGTTAATGCTGGTCTGTTTTTGTGTACTATGTCATCCAACTATATATGTTACAAATTCTTTTATTTTTTTATTTTTGCAATTTTAGAACACACCACCTATATGTATTTAAATTTAATCATAGAGATCTGTGGAGAGGATGAAATGATGTTCTGGTTCCAGGATGAAGGATTTTATTGAAGTAAGATCTGTCTTGTGGATTTCTACAAAAGTTATATAACTCTTGCCTACCACAACTCTTTTGTCAACAGTATTTGTGGTCACCAAAGAGTGGTTTATGTTGTTGTGGTGAAAGTTCTTAATTTGTTTTTTACATTTAGATGGTTAGATGTGAATCCAAATCAGCCATCTTTACTGTCAACACCTAGTTATTTTGATTATAATTAAATGTATTATTTATATATTTTTCCTCTGAATGTTTTATAAGCAGGTGCTTATGTTTTGTGTGTTAGATGTTTGTGTAATGTCTCAAGTTTTACATTTCCTCTTTTATACGTTTCTTTTAGCTTGTGTAAATTTCACAGTTCCTTCTCACAGCGCAACACACAGGGGCTTACATTTGCAACAGTTTGGAAGTTCCTACACAATTTAGGTTATACACAGGCAGTGTTAAGATATCCTGAAGTATTTTTATTAATATTTAAACACTAAGATCCCAGTATATCTTTAGGCTACCTCTAGAATGAGGAAGTTATGGCATAATGTTGGTTAAACTTGGAGTGTTGAAGTTTAGCCAGCATTCATATATCTGCATAACTTTGTTTGCAAGACTATTGAGTAAAGATTTTGACATCAACCGTCTTGAATCTGGTAGGAGTTGCTTTGGTGAAACAGGAACAGAAATGGCATAAAGGGTTTAGAAAAATGAAGAAAATGAAGCACTTACTGTTTAGTATTTGACAGCTGCCTGGAGTCTGTGACCTATTAACCAGACCTGACTGGTGATGCTCTGCCAGGCCTATACTGGCCTCTTCAGTTTTTTGTTCTTCAGTCTTATTAGCAAATGAAAGGTATGTTCAAATTAATATACATCAATATACACTTCAGAATGTATTATGCTTCTGCCATCTGTGGTTTCATCATGCATTGCATCATAGAGCTAAAGCCATACATGCTCAAAACCCCCAAATCACCTCTACTAGGCAGATGATGTCAATCTTGGGCAGTTCCTTCTTTTGATTCTTTTCATTGCTCTAGTACATATTAATCTTTCTCATCTGGCATCCAGCTTTTGTAGTTTGTCTGGTGAAATCTTCTGTGAATGGTAGTGGCTGACACATCCACACCTACATCCCGAAGAGTCTTTGTATTCTGTCTCACAGTTTTCTTTTTTCATTATGTTGAGCATTCTTTTATCTTCAATTATTTCTTTATATTCCTTGGCTTACCAGTTTGTTGGGGTTGCTTTCCTTCTTTTTAATGTTGGTAATTCTACATTTAACCTCACAGGGGATTTTAAATGCATATGCTTTAGACCAGATGTTATATTATTATTTTAAACTGCTGGACCATGTCATATGTGTCATTACTAAATACTTAGGTCTAGATATTGTCCAAATTACAAAAAAAGTTAAACATTTTAGCCGCCCATATTCCTTAACATTTTAGTCAAAACAAATCTATAGTAAACGTATGCAACCATCACGGCCTCGGTGTGTGGTGGAACCAAATGCGGACATAATTAAAGAAAACGTGAATTTATTTTACACAAGACAAAACACGAAATTAAAGGTGCTGGATTTAACAGCAAAACTAACAGAACATAAAACTTACTGAAAACATGTAGCATATTCACAGGACAAAGGAACAAACAAAACGGGACCGTGAACATTGGCATGAACAAAAACAATAAACCACACCGAGTGTGGCTAAAAACCTAACTTAAGTAGGCTCCTGAATCAGAGGCAACTGGCAACAGCTGTCTCTGACTGAGGAGCCCACAACAGTGGCATAGAGGAGCCTAGAGGCACCTCTATGTGTCTTGCCGTGACTGTGAGCCCCGAGGCACAGATATGGCCAGGGGCCCCCAGCCAGGACATGACAGCAATCCCTATCAAACATAACCACCACCCGTGTATATCTTTTATAGCTAATGTAGAACTTTGATGTATGCCAAATGTGTCATGTTTGTTAAAGACATAACAACTTAAGAGGGGAAACAAACTGGAGGCTTGAAGAATGTTGCAATATTCCATTACACTCAGTTCAGTACTTGTATGACAGCATTCCAAGATGGATTCTGCGACCATGCTGAGAGATCATCTGACCCAATGACTCCTACTTGGCTGCCCATACCATTGCAGATTCCATAACACATCAGTTAAGCCATTGGCTTTCTCCAAACTTAGTTGCCTCAAGTTGCTTTAAAAAAAATAAAACATCAAAGTTCTACATTAGCTATAAAAGGGTGGGGGTTATGTTTGATAGAAAACATAGAAATGTTGCCAGGAAACTTCCCAGACCATAATCCCATTGAGAACTTGTGATCAATCCTCAAGAGGCGAATGGACAAACAAAAACTCACAAATTCTGACAAACTCCAAGCATTGATTATGCAAGAATGGGCTGCCGTCAGTCAGGATGTGGCTCAGAAGTTGATTGACAGCATGCCAGGGTGAATTGCAGAGGTCTTGAAGAAGAGCGGTCAACACTGCAAATATTGACTCTTTGCATGTACTTAATGTAATTGTCACAATTGAACTGCTTGTAGTCTTAGCCTCACTATGCGTGCAGATAAACTCACACCCACCTGCTGCCATTCCTGAACAAGCTCTGTACTGGTGGTGCCCCCATCCCGCAGCTGAATCCACTTTAGGAGACGTCCTGGTGCTTGCTGGACCTTCTTGGGTGCCCTGACGCCTTCTTCATAACAATTGAACCTATCTCATTGAAGTTCTTGATGATCCGATAAATGGTAGATTTAGGTGCAATCTTACTAGTAGCAAAATCCTTGCCTGTGAAGCCCTTTTTGTGCAAAGCAATGATGACTGCACGTGTTTCCTTGCAGGTAAACATGGTTAACAGAGGAAGAACAATGATGTCAAGCCCCACCTCTTTTAAAGCCTTCAGTCTGTTGATCTAACTCAATCAGCATGACCAATCCAGCCTTGTCCTGGTCAACACTCTCACCTGTGTTCACAGAGGATCACTGACATGATATCAGCTGGTCATTTTGTGGTAGGGCTGAAATGCTGGGAAAGGTTTTTTTGAGGATTAAGTTCATTTTCATTGCAAAGAGGGACTTTGCAATGAATTGCAAATGTATATTATATGCAAATTTAGTGTAAATACGTTTTCAAAACGTTTGGCCACCACCTGTGGATAATGAACTAGTCAGTCAGGCTACAGTATTAGGTTAGCATCAGTATTAGGCATTCACTGTTCAAGTTACGATGTAGTTAGTGGCCCACAACTTTCTGTGTAGGTGTTAATACTTTCCACCCAGTGAACCTACTTCTTGACTCCGACTCGTCAATTAGCATCCCGGCTAGGGGTGTTACATTGTTTCCATAAGACTGTGATAAGGTAAGGAAGTGACCACAGCTGTTATTATGATTTTACCTTTCAGATTACATTGTTATTACCTTCTGGGAAAGTAACGTCATGGCATGACTAATCCATTCACGTCAACATTAATCATGGTTGTGTAACCTGTTTCCTGGGTAGCCATACCAGGCTCAATTTGCTCGCGTAGAATTTAACAGAAGAGGCTTACTGAACGAAAGTAGACTATTCGGTGTGATAGACTTAAGCACCCGCAAGCGCTGTAGGCTGCTTGTAATTGCTATATAGAATTTACATCACAACTTACAACTGTGTCTCAAATAGTGAACTAATGTGTATTTGCATGTATTTTATGTAATTAGATAATAAAAGCTGATTGCACAAAAAAAATCTCCAAAACCCTAATGTCCAGAACGTTAGTCAAGATTACTCAGAATTAAAAAGCAAAATGAACAATATTGTTTGTTTAGTTATTGTTAAACTTCCCACAGTCTACATTGTTAGTGTTTATTAACCTCTAACAATATATTTTTAACGGTTCAAGCTTCAGACCTATCGTTTTTGTCCTCAACCTCTCTGGTTTCCACTGTAAAGTCAAAAACATTATTCCACTACCACCCACAATTATATAATTATTTTAAAGAGTTAAAGCAAGATCCTAACTTGCCCCAGAATCTGTACTGATAACTGTTTAATTCCTAACAAACCATAGGAGCCAGAATTATTCACAGTCCCCAGAATTGTGGATGCTAATTATAGAAAGGAGGTGTCAAGGTTTTAATGTTTTCCTGATGCACTACTATCTTTATAGTGGTACAAAAGGAAACTGCAACAAACTGTTATTGTCAAATCTAAAATATATTGGATTTGGCTGCATAGAGCTGCCGTAGGAGGAGCACCTCACTTCCTCAGGAAGTTCTATTTCAGCAGCGAATCAGAATTCTTCTGGCATGAGGAATTTGATCTCATTTTGTTTATATGAGCTCATCTGTCAAGTCCACTGATAAACCATAACCGAGCGTCCTGAAAACTTAGTAAACATTTCTTGAATATGTCGAGCCGTGCTCTGCGGAGGTTAAAGGGAAAACAGCGTGGGCAGGAGGCCCTAGAACTAGGGGATCTTGTCCCAGATGATCAGGCTGTGGAGGTTGAGGAAGAGGAGAAACTAGAAAATGCTCTTATCCAGCCTTCTAAGAGCAACAGCCGGAAAGCTAAGAATAAGAAAAACTTGACGAACATTTACGAACTGGTAGTGTTCCCTTTCTAACACGCATTGGAAAATTGTAGACATGTGTTCATTGCCACGCAGTTAGATACCGAACCATTAGGTAGATAACGTGTTGCCAGCGCCAGCAAATCTAGTGGCTATTGTCTTTTGCTATCTAGATAAACCGATAAAACACTTAACAGTTACGGTAAAGACGTATTTGCAGCTATTCAGATTACTTTTACTTGAATTTGGCCAAAACGTTTAGGTTGTAGTAATTAATAGAGGTATTTAGATTAAACAATACAGCAAAGTTAGGTAGTTGTATCACTTGTTTTGTGTACTAGGTAATAAAACATGAAATCTTTAGATGCTTTAAGGATTTCGCCACCCTAATTAATTTACCCCAAATGAATGGGGCTGGGGTCTGTTTCCATTTGTTATCTTTGTA
Source organism: Novumbra hubbsi (assembly GCA_016801125.1). Lineage (NCBI taxonomy): Eukaryota > Metazoa > Chordata > Actinopteri > Esociformes > Umbridae > Novumbra > Novumbra hubbsi. The sequence continues at coordinate 27,004 of JACXGK010000479.1, forward strand.
AACAATACAGCCTGTTTTGGGCCAGTCCTGCCAGGACCGTAGCTAGCACAGGGTAAGTTGGGTATCATTCACAGGGCCCGTGGCTTTGAAGGGTTCACTGATCTTAATAGTGTCAATATCAAAGTGTGGGGTCCCAGGCTTCCTGGCAACGGCACAATGTCTTGCCCAATGTCATTTTGACTAACTTTGGCCATTGCCATTGGATTGGCCGTCCTGTCTAAATCTTTTTTAAGCAAGGTGTATATTACTCCAAGAAGTCTCAAAGAACCCTTGAGCAACCTTCAGGTAATTTAAGGCATTTCGCCTCAGTTAAGGTCAGTGTTCATGTCTCTACCACTGGCAAGAAACTGGGCAGAGATTCTTGGCCAATTGGTAAAGCGGATCCCACTGCTTACTAAGAACATTTATGCTCGTCTCACATTTGTCATAAAGCATCTGAGTGATGACCAGGGTTGGTACCTATTATGTCTGGCGAATAGCAAACACTAGATTTCCTATTATTATAGGGATCAGTTTGAGAACCACGTTGTCCACAAACAAGTCTACATTTGAAAGTGTGAAAAGCAAGTAATCTAAAGTTTTGGGATGTCCTAGTCAAATTCCGGAACTTAACCCATTGAGGTGTTATGGCAAGACCTGAAACCAACAGATGTTGCTTGCAAATTCAATAAATTGCTAAAACAGTTCTGCATAAAGGAGTAAAATCCCTTCATAATGATGTGAGCGACTGATCAATAACTAAAATATTTTTTATGCAGTTATTGTTCCTGTAGGTGGCATAACTAGTTTATTGAGATTTGAAAGTAAAAACATTTTGTGTTGTTTGTTTAAACATGTGATATTACCTTTTGGTTGCAAATCTAATAACATTTAGTCCTAAACATATGCTTGAATTTCAAAGAATATGTCAGGATTTGTTTCCCCACGCTACTGTGTAGTCTACAATACTGGAATGAATTAGAATTCAGGGTCTGAGTTAGTTTGAAAGAACCAAATGATAATTATTGGAATTAAATTGACCCCAACCCTGTTGTAATTATTTTGTCGCAACCAACAGTTATAGACAATGGACAAACAAAAGTAAACTGAAACTATACATTGTGTCTTTTACTCTCCTTCACTCTTTGCTGTAACCAAACCTCCATAGATATGTGATGCAGAGCATGAAACGGAGAATGCTATGACTGATGAGGACAAAGGAAAGCCAGAAGAACAGAACTGTGATGTAGGCAGGGAGAAAAGTGACAGCGGGGAGACAGAAAAAACAGATCCACAGCCGGAGACATTGGCTGCACAGGTTAGAAGAGACCCTTGATTAAGTAGTATTATATTGTACTTTTGCAGTCTGTTGATATTGCAAATATTTGTAGTATTTGTATTAACATGGATGCTTAACTTAATCTGAATGTTTTGAAAGGTTGCCTAATCAATTTGGTTTTGTTATGATGATCAGCCTGAGTCCCGTTTCAAACCAAGCAAGAAAAAGAAGAAGAAAAAGAAACCTATCGAAGAAAAGCAGGTATACACTCCTCGTTAAAACATCCCCTACAACATATGCCCTCAAAGTAAAGTGTTAGCAACGAACAATGAAAAGCAGGTATACACTCCTCGTTAAAACATCCCCTACAACATATGCCCGCCAATGTAAAGTGTTAGCAATGAACAATGAAAAGCAGGTATACGCTCCTCGTTAAAACATCCCCTACAACATATGTCTGCCAATGTAAAGCCACATCTGTTGTATTAATGGTGAACTGTTTAGTGTCGCCATATTTACTCTTTGCAGGTTCAGCCCTGATGGCATCCCACTATGCCTCATTGGCTGCCCTGCCTAATTATTTAACTGTTATGTGTTGTCATCAGGGGGTAGCTGGGGATGACATCGATGCATTGCTAGAGACCATAGGGCAGTCTAATGGGCTAACCCTGCAGAGTGAGGGTTGTGGTGGTCCAGACAGGCCGGTACTCTATGTGGAACACAGGTGAGTAGGCACACAACAGGACATCTCCATGTCCTTTTCAGTTGCTTAGTGTCAACCAATCCAAATACACCAAGGTTAGTGGTCTGTGATGGATTTTATGCTTGTTTTTGCTTCAGAAACCTAAATCCTGAGACAGAGTTGAAGAGGTACTTTGGTGCTCGGGCAGTTCTTGGAGAACAAAGGTAAGATCCGATCTGTTGTTTACCCCCTTTATAAAACTCCTACATAACTCCTGCTTTAAAAGGAATCGTGTTGGATATTTCCTCAGACCTCGACAGCGACAGAGACATTTCCATCGCAGCACCTGGCTTACCGTCTTGAAAGACACCTGGCCACGCTTCAGCCGTCCAGGTCTGGCCTGTTCTCTCAACCTTTCACCATGACAGACTTGTGATTGTATACTGTTTATGCAACATTTCATAGAAACGTTTTGTTGACGGCGCAGACGATAAAGCTTATCATACACTAATATAGCGTCACTATTTTAGTATAATAAAGGCCAGTCATGGGAACAACCTAGAGGCAAGTGGCTATGGAGTGTAGCCAGTTTAGCAAAATTAGTTTTTATATTCCAGTCTCTATTTATTAAGATTGAATCAATAATGCTAAATTTAATCTCCTTGTCCTCGGGGAAGAAAACACAGACATACATTTATCTTGCTGGCGCCTCTATGTTGAGCAACAAGGCAGCAGTGTTCTTCCAGAATTCTCATGGGTCTCCTCATCGTAAGGATGACCAGTGGATGTGGTGGGCAGCTTAAAGCCATGTTAGCTGAGGCAGATTTTCAGGGTCAGATCAAACCAGAAGCTCTGTTGCGTGGCTTTGACCTCAGTCCTATGAAGTTTTGTAAAAAAAAAAAAAAATGCAATCACCACGTATCTTTCATTAAATGCTCTAGAAAGCTATCCAAGCTCAAAGACTCCATTGATATATGGACGTATTGAGATCTTTTTGTTGTGGGAATGGGGGCTATTCAACCCAGAGCTTAGAATAAAGAAGAAACAGGGCATCTGTTATGTCAGCATTAACTTCTCCTCAGGGTGTCAAATCTGATCTACTGATTGGGGTTTGGACTTGTATAGTATATTATAGTATATTTATCACCTTCCGCCCAAGATATCAATGGGTGATTTAATCTTTTACCTTTCACATTTTGAGTAGTCTCATGTCAACTTGAAATGTTTCCCTCTTGATCCACAAGGTGTGTTTACGATTCTGATGTTAATTTTTGGGAATAAGCCTTTTTTGTTTTGAAGTGAAAAGGAGGATCATATCAGCTGCTTTTATGCTTATACTGGACTATGGAGATATTTTAAATAGGAATGCTTCCACTCAGTGTTTTTGATCGATTAACACCCATTGCCACGGAGCATTGCTTTTTATTTGTAACTGTAAAGCCCTTACGGGCTTTTGCACTTTGTATGTTGTAGTCACCCGCAAACTCAGTCCGTGGTATGCTTTTATTCTGGGTGTGCTTATTTCTTATTTTTTCAGGAATGTGGAGGATACTCTCATTGTTTTTTACTCTATCCTGCTAACAGTCCTAAATGCCCACACTGAATTAGCTAAAAGGGCTTCTATTTGCTCGGCCTGGTTGGCTAGAAACGCCTAACAAATTTGTTTTAAATTGCAATGACTTCCTCTTGGTGTGGATTAATTATTATAGATTTTTTGTCATTAGAGTACTTCTGTTGGTTTTGTTTTAATAATGACTTGACGCTGCCTGTCTTGGCAAGGACCCTTCTCAATGACACCTGTTTACTTTGATAATTGCCTGGTGTAACTGTTTCCCTTGTCACATACCCTATTTAAGACCCCATTCAAGTAAAAATGATTTGCTCCACTTTATCCAATCAATGGAATTTGAAGATATTGGTAATTCACCTGAACAGACATGTAGCCCACATGGTGTAGAGCTGTGTATGTGACATGTAGTGTCTCCTCTTTCAGGTATCTCTATGACCCTACTGGAGTCCAAGGATGGTCTTCAGTACTTTACCTTTGAGCACAGCCGTGACTACCAACAGGTCCAATTCAAGTTCCTGGACGCTGTGGAGTCCTTGGATCCCAACAACATTGTGGTAAGGGTTCACTTAGTCTCTCAATCAGATCACCTTTATTAGGCTAATCCATGGTTTTGCAGTTTGTCACCGCATTTATATTGACATTATACTCTGAAATATATTTGATGATTGAATGTGGTGATGCCCATCTCATTGTACAACCGTCCTTGAACAGTGCCAGTCATCAGTGCCAAGTTTGAAAACACCTGCTCATTCAACTGTTGTTTATTTAATTTTTTTAACAAATTTTTTAACTAGATGATTCCATATGTTATTTCATAGTTTTGAAGTCTTCCCTATTATTCTATGATGAATAGGAAATACCCTTGAATGGTTTGTACAAACTTTTGACAGGTACAGTACATGCATTTATGTAGTTGATCCATTGTGTCTTATAGTTTTTTTTATGTATTTCATTTTTGTCACTTTACATTCTGCTATTAATCTGACATTTACTTTGAGAAGTAGACATGAAATAGATTTAATATTGGTAAGTACAGTTTAATTTCCGGCTGAGGTTAACCATAGTTTCTGCGGTCCCCCTTCCTCAGGCCCTGCTCCAGATCAATCCCTACCACATAGACTGCCTGCTGCAGCTCTCTGACGTCTGTCGCATACAGGAGGACCAGGAGATGGCCAGGGACCTGATTGGTGAGTGGGATGTTCATAATTCAACGTCAGATTGGTGAGATGATCTCTCTCTATGTCATGGATAATTGGTTTGATTATGTTAAAGGAACACTGCCGAAAAACATTGTCTGAGAAATCAGTCGCAGCATCCACAGATACACTCTTCATAAACAGTCAGAAACACTGGTGCCTTTGCTGGGCCCAAGCTCATTTTAGATGGGTTCACTGAGGTGAAGTTGAAAATTCTCCTGTGGTCTGAAGATTATTTTTGGGAATCATAGACACCGTGTCCTCCTAGCGAAAGAGGAGATGGACCATCTAGCTTGTTGTCAGTGCACACAGTTCAAAAGCCAGCATACGTGATGGTATGGGGGGGGAATTAGTGCACATTGCATAGGTGACTTGCACTTTTGTGAAGGCACCATCAATGCTGAACAATATATACAGGTTTTGGAGCATCATATGGGTGGAAAAACTGGCCTGCCTGCAGTGCAGACCTGTCCCCTATTGAAAACATTTGATGCATTATGAAATAAAAAATACAACAAAAGAGACCCCGAGCTGTTGATCAGCTACAATCCTATATTAAGCTACAATGGAGCATCATTCCATTTTCAAAACTACTGCAATTGGTTATCTCAGTTCTCCAAATGTTCACAGAACGCTTAAGAAGAGATGATGCAACACAATAGTAAAGATGCCCCAATTTATGTGTTGCTGGCATCCAGTTCTAAATTTGCCTAAATGTCTATATTGTACGAATGCAACAGAAAATCACTGTTTCAACATTTGATACATTGTTGTGCTGCTCTTTTCCATTTCATATGGTATTACATGACTTGCACCTCATTTCATTCTGTTATTTACATTTTACGCATCATCTAAAACGTTTTTGGAAATGGGGTTGTATAATTTATAAAATGTTTTGCCATTGGTATACATGCAATCCACCATAATGACAAAGCAAAATTTCTTTTAAATTTGTGCCAACTTTTTTGAAAACCAAAATATCTCATGACACTTGAAATTGATCTTAGATGCACCATGTGTCCTTCAATAATCCTTAAAATGAGAACTTTTTTGGGGTCATCTGTCGTATATTCAATTGACTGGGCAAGATTAATAAAAAGGAAAGGAATTCCAGGAAATGTCTTAATGAAACAGTACATTAAAATCAATGTCCCAATAAGGCCAAATATAACTCAGTGGTTATAATCTGATCATACGGGAATTAGGACTGAAATGTCAAAACAACACTTAACAAATGTTTGCAAAAATGATTTGGATTTAAACAATTTTAAAGAGAAACCATATCCTTGTGCTATGGTTTGATAAAATATAAATTATGTTAGTGTATATGTTTGGACTTACTTTTTCATATCTGTTTTGGCATGTTGGCTGCTCTTAATTTTGCTCTGCTGCTAGACTACTGTATGAAAACTTTTGAATATTTTATATTACTGTGGTGATATATGTAATCAGGAAAAGCTAGCATAACTGTGACTCCAAGCCTGACACTGTTACCTCCTAACATGCCCTAGAAATGAGTTGATGAATGCAACGACAGTCTGAGCAGAGCACGCTTCGGTCACATCGATATAGAGGGCAAACCAAAGCATCCTCCCCTTACAGAGACTCCTTTTGAACCTGCGAAGTGAAAACTAAGTCCAAACCACACACCAGACCACTAACTGAATTTCCACAGCTGGAATAGATATATTTCAGTGGTCGGTATTGAGAATAGACATACACATTTTGACAACATTCATTGCAAAAACAACCGTAATTACTGTCCAAAGTGCTTCAAGCAAGTATTAACTTTGAGGGTTGATATTTGTTTTGTATTTTTAATATATTATTGTATTTCACATACCAAGAACTCAACTCTGAAATGTTATGTAGATAATTGAAAACAAATCTAACAAACTTTTGGTGTGCCACAATGGAATGTAGAAAAAGCATTGTAATTCCTATATTTTTAAACTTAAAAAGCTAAGATTCTATACTGTAACCTCACAGCAATTGTTTGATTACAAATCCAGACTTAAGTATGAAGACAAAATGTGAAGTTATTCCCTGTGCAGTTTATTGTATAATGTTTTGCTCATCTTCATGCGTGCCAATGAAATAGCAGGTACCTGTATGTATGTCTTTGTGCTTGTAATTTATTAAAGACTGGGTTGGGTGTGTATTTCAGAACGGGCCCTGTACAGTTTTGAGTGTGCATCTCACCCTGTGTTCAGCCTGGCTTCCGGAACCAGCAGACTGGACTACCGGAGACCTGAAAACAGGTTTGATCATTGAATAGTTATGAACTCTACTGTACTAGTCAATCCACAATGGCCTTTTTGTTTATTGACATTTTATATAAAATGTTATGAAAAGCTTTATACAAGTCTGTCCTTTAACAGTATATTTATCCTCTCTGCAGGGCATTCTTCTTGGCTCTTTATAAGCACATGATGTTTCTGGAGAGGAGAGGATGCCCTCGGACGGCCCTGGAATACTGCAGACTCATCCTGAGGTACATGCCAGACTGTGGGTGAATGGTGTTTAGTGTGAACAATAGAATTACATGATAGAAAAGTAAAGTGACGCATTTCTAACACATTTTAATGTACCCTTGGCAGTGAGAGTCCATTGTGTACTACTGAGTTTTTCCTTTCATAATAATGATGGTAGGGGAATTACAGACAATTTTATGACTTGTCTTTTTCAAAACATTTTGGTATAATAACATACAGTGGGGAGAACACGTATTTGATACACTGCCAATTTTGCAGGTTTCCTGCTTACAAAGCATATAGAGGTCTGTAATTGTTCTAAAATCAAAAACAAAAATCCAGAAAATCACATTGTATGATGTTTAAGTAATTAATTGGCATTTTATTGCATGACGTAAGTATTTGATCACCTACCAACCAGTAAGAATTCCGGCTCTCTCAGACCTGTTAGTTTGTCTTTAAGAAGCTCTCCTGTTCTCCACTCATTACCTGTATTAACTGCACCTGTTAAAATCATTACCTGTATAAAAGACACCTGTCCACACACTCAATCAAACAGACTCCAACCTCTCCACAATGGCCAAGACCTGAGAGCTGTGTAAGGAAATCAGGGATAAAATTGTAAAATGTGCAATAATTCCTGGGCAAGGTTGAGGTATCTTAACATCTCATATGTAGGAAACATTATTGATTTAGAATAATCCTTAAAATGGTTTCTGAAAATGGGCAAAAACTGAGCAAAAGCTGTACTCCCACTTGTGTGTAGTAGCCTAGAGACCGCAAGCAGTTTCCCTTGCTGCTTTTAATGTAGGCTGGAACTGGAAGCAATGGAGTGTGTGGTGATCTTCTTTTTTCTTTTTTAAGAACAGGAGTTCATTTTTTTCAGTCTTTTCTTTTTACATTTGCAGTTGTCACAAAGTGTTGCTAGAAGTGCCCAGCCCTAACAAACCCAAAGAGCAAGTAACAGTTGATGCACAGTAGCTAGGAGAACCAATTGTGTGTTTTTAGCCTTTAAGGATACAGTGTTTGTTAATATTCTATTGTGTCCTTTTCCCATAGTCTGGACCCAGACAGGGATCCACTCTGTATGCTGCTTCTCATTGACTTCCTGTCATTGCGCTCGCGGGAGTACAGCTCCCTCCTCCGGCTGTATCATGACTGGGAGGTGAGAACATGTGTGCATGATTTACCTTGTGTCATCTCTTGTGTTTTTCTGTGTGTTTGTTTATATGTGTGTCTGATACTGTGTGTATGCGTACTTGTTTTACTCTACTCACATGGATTGTAAAACCGTGTTTCTGCATTGCTTTATTTAGCCGAACCCTACTTTTTGGCTTTGGGGTTATGGTTCGACGTGTGGTGTGTGTTTTCTGTGTTTAACAGGTGCACAGGAACCTGTCCCAGCTTCCAAACTTTAGCTTCTCTGTTGCTCTGAGTTGCTTCCACTTGAGCCAGGATGAGCAGACAGAGTCAGGGGAGAGAGAGAAGCTCAAACTGAAGGCTGACCTCCTGCTGCAGAACGCTCTTATCATGTTCCCTGGAGGTACGAGACACACACACTGTCACACACATCAGGAATATACACACTGTCACACACACATCAAGAATATACTGCACAAACACTGTCATCAGGAATATACACACTGTCACACACATCAAGAATATACTGCACAAAGACTGTCACACAAACATCAGGAATATAAGGCACACACACTGTCACACATATCAGGAATATACACACTGTCACACACATCAGGAATATACACACTGTCACACACACCAAGAATATACTGCACAAACACTGTCATCAGGAATATACACACTGTCACACACATCAAGAATATACTGCACAAAGACTGTCACACAAACATCAGGAATATAAGGCACACACACTGTCACACATATCAGGAATATACACACTGTCACACATATCAGGAATATACACACTGTCACACATATCAGGAATATACACACTGTCACACACATCAGGAATATACTCACTGTCACACACATCAGGAATATACTCACTGTCACACACATCAGGAATATACACACTGTCACACACATCAGGAATATACTCACTGTCACACACATCAGGAATTTACTGCACACACACTGTCTCACACACACACACACATGCATTAGGGATATTTGGAGCACACGCTGTCAGACACACATCAGGAATATACAGCGCAATCACTGTCACACACACACCAGGAATATACTTCACACACGCTTTCACACACATCAGGAATATACTGCACACACGCTGCCACACACATCAGGAATATATTGCACACACGCTGTCACACACATCAGGGATATACTGCACACACGCTGTCACACACATCAGGAATATACTGCACACACGCTGTCACACACATCAGGAATTTACTGCACACACACTGTCACACACACATCAGGAATTTACTGCACACACACTGTCACACACACATCAAGAATTTACTGCACACACGCTGTCACACACATCAGGAATATACACACTGTCACACACACACATCAGGAATATACTGCACACACACTGTCACACACATCAACAATATACTGCAAAAGCACTGACACACATAAATTAGGAATATATGGAGAACACACTGTCACACACATGCACCAGGAATATATGGAGCACACGCTGTCACACACATGCACCAGGAATATATAGAGCACACGCTGTCACACAAATGCCTCTGGAATATATGGAGGACACGCTGTCACACACATGCACCAGGAATATATGGAGCACACGCTGTCACACACATGCATCAGGAATATATAGAGCACACGCTGTCACACACGCATCAGGAATATATAGAGCACACGCTGTCACACACACTGTCAAGCGCTTGCATCAGGAATATATGGAGGACACGCTGTCACACACATGCATCAGGAATATATGGAGGACACGCTGTCACACACATGCATCAGGAATATATGGAGGACTCGCTGTCTTACACACCAGAACATGTATCTGTTTTCTTCCCCAGTGTTGATGCCTCTGTTGGACCTGTGCACAGTCCAGCCAGATGCTGCCGTGGCGTCACACAGCTTCTTCGGACCTAAAAGCCAGTTGGGGTAATGCAACTGATTTAAAGAGGTGTCATCTCCTCATCTCTCATGCCTTTCCTGTATGCAACTCCTGGGTCAGTCACCATATACTGGTGACAAATTGTCATATCTACAGACGGCGTGAATTGAAATGGATCTACATGTTAACATTCCTTCCTCCCCTCTGTCTCCTATAGACAGTCTCCGGCCCTGGCTGAGCTGGTGTCTCTGTACGTGGGGCGGACTCACACCCTGTGGAGGGAAGGAGGAGTCCTACTGTGGCTGGAAGAGTGTGTGAGGGAGGTGTTACAACGGGTTGACGGCAAAGACCCCCTGGTGGAGGACTGCCAAAACAAGTAAGAGACCCTAGACCACTGGCATTATACCCATCCTACCCATTGTCCCTACTGGGCATTGTCCCTACTGGGCATTGTCCCTACTGGGCATTGTCCCTACTGGGCATTGTCCCTACTGGGCATTGTCCCTACTGGGCATTGTCCCTACTGGGCATTGTCCCTACTGGTCTGTCTACATACTTTAATGTTAGCCTGGTTTCCTGGCTGTCATTGGTCCCTTAGGCTTTACAAAGTAAATGTGATTGATAAGCATACAAATTACACCAGATTTCTGGATTACTTTGAAACAATATATATAGCCCAGGCATGTTAGAAACTGTAATTCATCTTGATATGTTTGCCCAATTGTTTTGTAAATCACAAAGTATTTAAGGTTTGGGTGATGTTGTACTGAACACGTTTTGTAGTCAGCATATAATTGCTTATTGTCATTTTCTTTCAGCATTAGATCACATTTTTACTGCTGTAATTATTAACTGGTGACAATAGATCATCATTCAGTAATACTGATGCTGAAAACTGTTTCTGTCAAGCTCTGTAAGGAGACTTATGTAAGGGCACACATACAGCATGCTACATGTCAATATCAGAAAGTAAACAATGTTTTATTCAATCCCTCAAGGATTTGGCTGATGTTTTGTTTAATCTCTGTTTGCTATAATGCCCAGTTTTTGCTACATTATTTGACATTTTGCATGAGGTATGCTATCAATTTGTAAAATGTCTCACTTAAGTTGGCTGACAAAGACCTTGTTTTTCTGTGTGTGTTTTCATTGTAGCATATTATACAAATGGTTTAACAATTTTATGTGGACATTTTGCGGTCGTTAGTGAAACAATTCAATAATTGTGGAATCCTGGATTGAAATGACACATTTCTCTTTGTGCCTCCTTTCTCTGAGTTTGGTTTTCCCTCCTTTTAACCTCTGTAGGAGGAAGCAGAGGTACCAGAATGCCCCACGGAACATCCATCGCCATGTCATCCTGTCAGAGATTAAAGAGGCCACCTCTACTCTGCCCCTGGTGAGAATGCCTGGCAACAGCTACATCCTAGTGGCCAGCTCTGATTGGGTGCCCTCATTCATTATAATGTTGTTATTGGCAAACTCTGAAATCGATTTGGGAACTAGGCATACTTTAGCAATGTTTTTGTACCCCATGGCACCTACTTTTTGACATAAAAAATAAACCTTAAAAATAGTGCCTCGTTTTGAGTTGTAGTGTGCTGATTTTCTTACTAGAAAGTATGAAATATAACTAGTGGTAACATACAAACACAATATCTTTCTCAACCAATCTTAAAATCAAATGTATTTATAAATCCCTTTTTTCATCAGCAGTTGTCTCTAAGCGCTTTTACAAAACACCCAGCCTGAAACCCCAAGGAGCAAGTAACAACAGTGGTCAAGCACAGTGACTTGGAAAATGTCCCTAAAGGGGACGAAATATAGGGAGAAACCTAGAATTGTGCAAGGCTCTGAGGGGTGACCATTTCTCTCCTGGCTGTGCAGGGTGAACATTTTAAGAGTACAAGTTGTATTTATTATTAAATGGACGTTGGCTGTGTCCAGACTCTATCAAATCTAATCCAGGTCAGCATGACCAGACAGACAAAGACGGGGACAACCCTTACTAAGCTATCTGCTTCTCTAATCAGGCTTGGCTATGCTTGATATTGAACCAGTTAGTGTGTTGATAGGGATATACCTTCAAAGTAGTGAATTATTGGTCTTTTCTCCCAGGAGGTGACCACCCAACCAGTGATGGGGTTTGACCCTTTTCCACCGCTGGACTCATTGGCTTCATACACCCGCCCTGAGAGGTAGGAGATAATATAGATATTTTAAATGTATTGTACTGTGTGGAGATGCACCAATATATTGGCCAGCAATTTACAATTATATGCAGAAATTGTAATAACTTTTATCACCGGTTGCATTAAAATGGCTGATATTTTATGGCCGATTGTGCTATCGGGTCACGTGATGTATTTTCTATAATAAATTCTGTGTTGCACTTTTGCTGTTTTTACACTATTTGGATTAGTGAACACTCCTCATAGAATAGCTATTGCAAACTTGGTACTGAGGTATAACCAACCACGTTTTAGATCACAAGTCAAGCTAATTGGCTTTCATCTGTCATCAACTGTAGTGACTTTGATTAGTTCAGAATAAAAGTAGTTGTTCTTAGAGGACTCCACTATTTAGAAGTAAAATTCAAGTCAAAGAATCCACAATGGGTGAGAAGGGTAGATATTTTTTCTTTCAAAAGATCTATAAAATAAAGATCTATAAGATACATTTGTGGACAGACATCAGGGGATGAAAATAAAAAGATTTCAAAGACTTTCTGTCCCATGGAACACAGTTAAGACCATTATTAAGAAATGCAAGGGGTATGGAACCACCCATACCTTGCATTGATCAAGCTGTCCCTCTAATCTGGATTACTTGTCAAGGAGGAGTCTGATCCTTCTACATTATTTAAAACAGAAATTGCTTTTAGTCAATATTGTTATGTATATTTTGTATTTACTGTTATCTTTTTAGCTTTATATATTTCTTAATTACTACATAGATGTTGCGTGCCATGTCTTAAGAATGTAATTGTTCAGAATGATGCATGTTATACAAATAAAACCCTTTGACTTTGATCAGAGAGGCTACCAAGAAGCTAATCGCAACTTTGAAGGAGCTTGAGGCCTTTACCGCAAAGACTAGTCAATGTGTGCATGTGACTACAATATCACAAGCGGTCAACAGACCTGGCCTTCCTGGGAGAGGAAAAAAAAACCTCTACCAGGAAATTGCAAATGGGAAGATGGTTCACGTTTCAACATGACATGATCCAAATCACACAGCCAAAGCAACTGCCCAGTGGCTGAAGGACAAACTGGTTTATGTCCTTGAGTGGCCAAGTCAAAGCACCAAGCTAAATCCCATTGAGAATCTGGACTGACTTGAAGAGTGCAGTTCACTAGCAATCACTTTGCAATCTGAAAGAAGTTGAACAATTCAAAGGAAGGATTGACAGATATTGAACAGTCTAGGTGGGAAGAATTTGTAGAGACGCATTCAAAAGACTTATGGATGTAATATGAGCCATTTAAGATGGGTTAATGTGTATAAATTAAAGGATCGGACATGTTGGTCCAGCACAACCCACAGATGCTTGATTGGATTGAGATCTGGGGGATTTGGAGGCCTTGAACCCGTTCTGTTCCTCAAACCATTCCTGAACCATTTTTGCTTTTTTGTGGCAGACCTTCCCCATTAGGGAATACCGTTTCCATGAAAGGGTGTACATGGTCAACAATGCTTAGGTAGGTGGTATGTGTCAAAATAACATCCACATGAATGGCAGGACCCAAGGTTTCCCAGCAGAACATTACCCAAAGCATCACACTGCCCTCGTTGGCTTGCCTTTTCCCATAGTGCATCCTGGTTCCATGTGTTCTCCAGGTAATTGCCGCACATACACCAGCTCATCTACGTGTAAAATAACCTGTTTTATCAGACCAGTCCACCATCTTCCATTGTTCGTGGTCCAGTTTTAATGCTCATGTGCCCATTGTAGGTGCTTTTGGCAGTGAATTGCAACTACTCAGCTCCATACACAACAAACCGTGACGCACTGTGTGTTCTGACACCTTGCTTTTGGAACCAGGATACATTTTTAAAGCAATTTGATTTACTGTAGCTCTTCTATTGGATGGGACCACACATGCCAGCCTTCACTCCCCACGTGCATCGATGAGCCTTGGCTTCCCATGACCATGTTGCCGGTTCACCACTTGTCCTTCCCTGGACCACATTTATTAGGCACTGACACTACAGACCAGGAACACATCACAAGAGCTGCAGTTTGAGATGCTCTGACCCAGTCATCTAGCCATCACAATTTGTCCCTTGTCAAATTCGCACAGATCCTTACACTTGCCCATTTTTCCTGCTTCTAACAAATCAATTGACAAAATGTTCCCTTGCTGCCTAATATATCCCACCCACTGACATGCCATTATAACGAAATGATCAGTGTTATTCACTTCACCTGTCAGTGGTCATAATGTTATGGCTGATTGGTGTATATCCAGGCAGATACATTTCGGCATGATTTCATTTTAATTTGTTGAAATTTAAAGCATCATCAAAAGCTACCTTGTTATTCATTTCATGGCAGGTACAAAGATTCAAAAATGTGGTATTGATTGGACTTCCCTATTTCTGAGCTCCCTAATCACTGTGTTCACAGGCAGAGTGTGAGGGCCTCAAATGAAAGCACCCTGTCGCTGTTGTTCCGCTCTCTGCTGCCAAACTTTAACTTGCAGGTAAGTGGCTTCTGTGGTGACAATGCGTGTGTGGATGTCGTTTTGCTTTAACCTATTATCAGTCTAGA